>JAENPR010002533.1:0-51862 GCA_018135685.1 Themeda triandra | reverse complement strand
AGTTTGTGGATACCAGCAAACTTCATAAGCCCCTGCTAGTAATTGATAATTGGCTATTTATTTGTTTATCTGAATTCCAAGCATGCCAATAATCTCGTGCCTCTGATTAGTGGTTTTTTTGTTAAATTTGTGTTGTGTCTGTTTCAATAGGCCACGAGGCAGAAAAAGAAAAAGCAGATGCAGGAAAGGAAGAAAATACAGAAACACCTAAAAGTAAGTAATTGATACACATGAAATTGTGATAACTCATGCCTGTAGCTTTTCTGAGACTGCTGTTTTCTGCATGGTTGCAGTGATGCTGTGGATCCTCCAAAAGAAAGAGGGCGTCCAAAGGTGTGCGGTCCAGCAATGGGACACCCTAGTAACTCAGCTACTCCAAGCACAAAGGGAAAACTGCTGGGAAGGATATCAAAGAAACACCTAAAACTGGCCCCAATCTTAAGAAGGAACTTGAGAAAGAGCTCCAAGAAGACCAAAGCTAGTGCATCAACTGAGACAAAGGGTGATGATGATAAGAGTGCGAGCAAACCTAAGGATGCTATTAGCAAAGGAAAAGATTCAAAAGATGAAGGCAAGTCCACTGAAGGAAAAGCTAGGCCAGGTCGGAAACCGAAAAATGCTGTAACTCCTGCAGGTGAAGCTGACAAAGAGCGGAAGGAGAAAGAAGTCAAGGCAGCTGAAATAGAGCAGGAGGCATCAGGAAATGCTTCTACAGGAAAGAAAGCAGAAGGAAGGCTTGAAGTTAACGCTGATGAACTTATTTTGTAAATGGATGTGCTCCCTAGATTTGCTCCTTTAGGCAGAGGCGTTGTATTATTGAGTGTGAACTCAAAATTTCGTCTGATTGGTCTCTAGTAGTTAGGTGTGGAAGCAACATTTGCTATAGCTGTAATGTTAGGAGTAACATGTGTTCGTTGTGGTTAGATCCATGGTGCATTGGTGCTGAGCCCTTGAGCGGAATTGACCCTATGCGCTGTGAGGCCCATGGCATCGTGTTGTCGGGGGGTGTTGTAGCTTATTGATGTTCTATTTATTATAACAATTTAAGCAGTGGATTTTGTAGCCAATGCACCTTTTGATTAGGATGTTGGCTTGTTTTCAAGTTTGCTTGTTTCTCTGCTGCATGCTACTGCTCTGGTAATCTGCAGCTTACCACTGGATCTTGGCACTCTGCAGCCCTTGCAATCTTTTGTTACTGAGGAATAGCAGCCTTTTATATATTTTATATTTATTTACATTTGTATTGGTTGGGACAGGCCAAGACCCAAGAGGCACGAGCGGCATCTACAAACTGCGAGTGTAGTCTTTTCAAATGTACCAGTTTGGCAAATGGGATTTTTGGCAAAATTATTTGCTTGAGTGGATTTTTAGCGAAAATATACAAAAAATCTCATAATAAGCGTATGTATGAGTGTGAGCAGCAAATTATTCGTTATGGATGCGGTGTGAAAAAAATGACTTGTGGTCTTTTTTTTTTTGAATTGACAAAAATAAAGGTATGGCTATTGGAGAGTGCTTTTTAGCTTAGCAATTTCTTTGAAAGTTGGCAAAATGATATTTCTTAGAATTAAAAATAACAATTCTTGGAGATCTTTCTGCCGTCTGCTCGACAAAAAAATGTGTAATAAGATTTAACTCGTTTTCACAGTGAATGCTTCCATTTTAGGTTTATAGGAAACATTTCAACATTTAAATCTCCAACAAACAGATTTATTATAAAGTATATATTCCATTATCTGTCTATTAGTATTTTATCAAAAGGAAGTTGCATATATATAATAATATAAGCGCGTCCTGAAAGGCAGAAACCGAAAGTGAGTTCTGGTTATTCATTATCCAGGCCGGTTTTGCGGCGGGTAGGGAGAGGCTCATCTAATTGCCTGTCTGCCGAGCCACAGCGACCTGATCGGTGATCGCCGTTTGTCGTTGCAGACGCCCCTGAAATCCAGCATGATTCAGAAGAAGACCGAGCAACCTTTCAAGGTGGTGGTACTGCAGTATTCGGATTATTTGCCAGCCGCGCTCCTCTACCGTGGAATATGAATTTGCAGGTACTAAATACGTTGGGCCGGTATCCTCAACAGAGGCGGTTCATCTAACTCGAGAGAAGAGAACGGAAACACTTGTGTGATAACACTAATAGATTACTACACGCATGCAATAAGTGGAACGAGTATGATTCTGTCAGTCTGCACGACCAGCCCCGTTGCTCTTTTTTTTTTCCTTTCATCTTTAACCGAGTCAATCAGCACGGACCACCAGAGTACCAAACATCGACCAGGTCCTTCGTTCTAAAAAACGAGGAGAAAAATATCCCAGGTTGGTCACCGCACGGGCACATTGCATCGAAGCATCAGGGACGGCGACCAGTTCAACAAGTCCAAAGTCCAAACACTTCGACCGATTAGCTCGATGGCGTCACATCAGGTGGTCAACTAAATCACGGCGGTCATTCCTCTATTTCAAATTTTCTCCATGGTATTCTGTTAAAATTTGTTCAGCAAAACACATATAATAAATAAAGCTAGGTTTAAGTTTAAACCTGTACTGCATTACACCCTTCGCCACCAGAGACGCAGACCACGGTTTCATATCAAGAACCAAGATACAGTCTCGTAGTGATCGTCTCGATCATGTTTTAGAGCAGAGTCAACTGGAGTATGTACAAGATTAGGCAGGTGGGATTTGGCCGCCGCCGCCGCGTCGTCCCCTTTAAATCCGCACCATGCACGGCCGGGCCGCAGCCCGCCAATTCTACCACTGGGGTCCTGCGGCGCGTGTGCAATGCACTCGTCAAACCGATGAGAACGCGTGCGTTTCTTTCATCAAAGAAAGGAATGACGCGACGATAATCAATCCGAGCCCGGCACTACCAGAGCCGACCAAAGATAAGACCCTCACCCGGTGCGCTGCCGTCCTCCTGCTGCTTCGCCGGACACATCGCTTTCCTGCAGACATTTTCGCCTTCCTCTTGTCACTGGGTTGAATATCTCACTGGGATTTACGGACAGGGACCGTCAGCGCTTCGGTCATTTGTTGAATAGGAGTATGTATATCTCACGGACAGGAACGGAAGTGAGCCATCAATTCCTGCCATTTGTGTTGCCATCATTTTACCTCCCATCAAATCAAAAGATACAAGGATGAAGAAGATGAGCTAACGTAGCGTGGTTAACCAATTCCTTTGCACCGCAGCATTGTGAGCTCGAATTCATAATCAGGCGGGTACTAGCATATAATTGCGCTAGTACATGCCTACTACACATGAACCGGTGTCTTTGCTTTTTGCATTCGAGCATTTCCACTCTTTAAGCTCAATCCAGCGTCCTAAAAAGGCGTTCTACCTGCCGCTGTTAACTCGTCTCGGTTACGAGCGCTCAGTTAGTTAGTACACTGAACGAGACGAGGCTGCAGCTCAGCAGCTGCCACTTTTGGAGCTAGTGAGCTAGTCCGCCGAGCGTCGTGCCGTGCTGCTCGAGAGACGAGAGTGGTTCGGGATCTTCGCCGCAGCCGAAACACAAGCGGCCGCTTTGGGGCGTGCAAGGTGCAACACGACACCTCCCAGTCCACTGTCCAGTGTCCACCCCTCAACCCATCCACAGAACAGAACTTTCTGATCCACTACTACCCGTAGTACGCTTGCTTTCTGTTCCAGCCCCAACACAACTCGCGAGCACGAGCCCCGGCCCCCGGGCGGCCGGGATCGCGACACAGGCAAAAAATACCCGCTAGATTTCCGTGCGATGCCACGCACACGCACTGCAGACCACCCGCACTCCAGGACCAGGAGAGCAACGCCCTCGTCTCGGTCTCCCGCACCCAACCCGCCCCGAACCGAACCGGCCAACCCACTCCCGCGACGCGATCGCCGCCGCCCCACCAAATCCGTCGTCGCCCCGCGCCCGCCCCACCACACCACAGCGCGGGCCGGACTCCCCCAAGCCCCGGACGCCACTCTCCCGGTCCCACTCACGTCTCGCGTCAACGGAACAACCGCCGGGGGTGTGGACGTGTGCGGCGTGACGCGAGACGACCAAATCCTCTCGGTTCTTCAGTCGCGCGCGCTTGGACCTCCTGGACGACCTGCCTCCTTTTCTCCGTCCCAGCCGGCACGCCACGTCGTCGGGCACGAGGCTGCCCGGCTGCCGCGCCGTTATATGCGCGGCCTCCCAGACCCGGGTGGCCGGTTCCTCCCGCTCGTCTCATCCCCAACATCCATAACGGCCGTGCGCCGCGCGCGAAAAACACGCACCGCCTCGGCGCCTCCGCCATCCGCGCGCGCGCGCGGCGTTTTAACCTGCGACGCCTCCTGCTCGCGATCGCGGCCATGTGCCCCCGCGGCGGCGGCGGGGCGCGGCCGCGTGCGCATCAACGTCGGCGGGCGGGTGTTCGAGACGACGGCCGCCACGCTCGCCAGCGCGGGGCGGGACACCATGCTCGGCGCCATGCTAGACGCCTCCTGGAACGCCTCCCACGACGCCGCCGCCGCCGGCGGCCGGCCAGTACTTCATCGACCGCGACCCGGCGTGCTTCGCGGTGCTGCTGGACCTGCTGCGCACGAGGCGGACTCCACGTACCTCCGACCGTCCCGGAGGCGACGCTCTACCGCGAGGCGCTCTACTACGGCCTGCTCGACCGCGTCCGCGCCGCGCACGTGGGGACTTCGACGGGGACCGCCTCCGCCTGGCGGCGTCGGTGCCCGGGCGCGCGCCCGGGGACGGGACCGCGGTCCGCGCGGCGCCCGACGGCGGGTGCTGCGTCGCGCACGGCGGCGCGGTGCGCGTGTACAACTGGATGCTCGAGGAGCGGCGCCCGGTCTACCTCGGCCACGCGCCCGTCAACGACGCCGCGTACCTGGACGCCGCCACGCTCCTCGTCGCCGCGCGGGAGCGGCCCGGCCGGCGCAGCGGCGAGGACGGCGGGTGGCCGCCTTCTCCGCGCTCACGGGCGGCCTGCGCCACCGCTTCCGCGTCGCGCACGGCCGCCAGCCCAGGTCCTTCACCGCCGGCGCGCTGGCCTCTGACGCTGACGACGGAGGGTGCCGCGTGTTCGCGAGCTGCAAGGGACGGTTCAACGAGTACGGCGTCGCAGTCTGGGACGCGAGCACGGGCGAGCAGGCGGACTTCTTCTACGAGCCGCCGGGGTGCGCGCTGGGCGACGCGGACAGGCTCCAGTGGCTCGACGGCACCGGCACGCTCATGGTGGCCACCATGTTCCCACGCACCGACTCCTCCTCCGTCAGCCTGCTCGACTTCCGGGACAACAAGAGCGTCGTGTGGTCGTGGTCGGACGTCGGCACGCCGGCGTCGCTCGAGGACAAGCACGCAGTGCACGCCGTCGCGATGGAGGACGGGAGGTCCGTGTGCGTGATCAACCAGTACGACGACCTCGGGTTCCTCGACCTCCGGAGCAGCAGCGGCGGCGCCGGCGGCGTGCGGTGGCGGTCGCGGAGCAAGCTGGCGACGGGCGGGAAGACGAGAAGGCGCTGATCGGCGAGGAGGAGGTTTGCTACGAAGCTCGCCACGTACGGCGGCCAGCTGTTCGCGTCGACGGGGGACACCGTCTCGGTGTTCAGCGGACCCGATTACGTGCTGACGTCGACGTTGCGTGGTGGCCGAGGCGGCGCCATCTGCGACTTCGACATCGGCGGCGATCGCCTCTTCGCCCTTCACAGCGAGGAGAATGTGTTCGACGTCTGGGAAACGCCGCCGCCGGCGATCATATGACTGTCTCACAGGATTAGTCGTGTTAATCTTGTATTGGCGGCAAAGGCCTAAAGGGATTACTGACACGGGTTTTGACAGAAAGAACACAAACTGTAACTTGGTCATCATTGTGATGACATTCGTTTTTATCATTGTGATGACACTCGTTCTGCTTCTAGAATGGTATTATGGACATCAGTGGAGCACAGTATTGTCATTCTCGACAAACACCTTTCTTTTGCTTTCTGTTTCTTCTGATGTTCATTATCACCCGGCAAAAAGATCGTTGCCGCTGAGCGCTGATCCTGAACACATCAGCAGGCAATCATGGGCTGTCGAGATCGTTGCGTACGGCGTACCCGATGTCTTGTGTGCTGATTAGGAGTCCCATTGTGAACTTCCTCCGCTTGTCTCCCTCAGAACAGAAAAAAAGTAGGAGCAAAAAATTGGCTCCCTAATTGTCTTTGTCCACCTACGCAAGAAACAAAAAGGAACGAAGAAGCAGATCATGTTCAGATCTCTCTCTCTTTTGCTCCAACAGTGTATTTATCATTCACTCATCGGCCTGACGATCTTATCTCATCGCCTTTTGTACTTTGTCAAGCTCTCCGCTAAATAAGTCAGGCTAGATCCACATGGACAACTAATCGTATATATCTGCCTCCTGTTTTTATGCTTTTGATGCAACCTTAACATCTTTCGAAAAGCAATAGCACCCTTAACCGTTAAGCAGTGACAGCGCGAGAGCAGTGAGCTCATGGGTCGAGCTCACAGCCACTGACGAAGAGCAGGAACAGAGCAACCTCCCACTCTCCATGCCTCGTCAGTGAGCAGCCGGCTGTTGAGTATTTGGCCTCAGGGTTGGTACGTTACACGCATCCGACACAGTTCTAAGGTATGCTTTCGCTTGAAACGTAAGGCACTCAACACCACGGTCACGGTGCTGTCGCCGGCGCGGGGTGTGCAGCGAAAACCTCCCTTTCGTCGTACCTACTGAAGCTGAAGGGAATGGAATAATCAGTCCGTCCTGACATACCGACGGATGGATGTCTCGTAGTTGTAAATGTATCTGCGTGTCGTCGTGGGTCTCGCAGGAAACGGTGGTGGTGGAAGTTGTTTGCACATATCAATCTCTGTCGGTCCCGTCGTGCGTGGACGTTCGGCCTCACTAGATTGGGTAACTAACTGAACAACAACAAGAGCCCAGACCCGGCAGCACCCATGTCTGGATGGATGGCTGCGAGGACGACGGCCGGGGAGGGCCTTGCAAGCAATCGTTTGCTCGGCGCTCGTGAGTGTGCAGGGGTGGTTCGGAATTCAGCACCGGAAGCAACTGTCATTGCTCAGACAGATGGTAGTATGATACTACTACGTACGTTCTAGAGTAGAGATGTCTTGTTGGTTATTGCCACGTTACCTATACCATCGACAGGCAGTAGAAATGGATAGATTTCTTGTACTCCACAGCTGCTGGGCTACTCAGGTTGAGTCCAACTGTCCAAGCATCATCGGATCTGATTATCTGAACGATTGGTTTCATTCAGTATCGGTGAAACGGTCGGGCGAGTATTCAGCCTGATCTTATTAGGGAGGGAATAAATCTGCCCAAGCAAAAAGTGTGCGGCCTACCACGTCCACTGCGTGCACGCCTTGCCATCGTACACGCACCTGCGGTGCAGGGCAAACGGGGTCCCGGAAGCCGGAACACCGAACACGAGAGAACAACGCGACGACGTAACACGGGGCCCTGATGAGGAGTGGCCGAGCGGGTCAAGCCGCGGGGATCGGGTCGGTAGGCCGCCGAGCGTCGAGCCTTTCCCTCCGCCGTCCGCGAGAGCGTGCGACGAGTATTGCGTCGATCGATTCTGTCAGGTTCAGGCGAGTAAGTTTGAATTCTATTCAGTTTCACTACTGAACGAAACCGTACAGTGACTGAAAGCTATGGAGGGGTTTTTTTTAAAAAAAAAAAGGGATGGAATTTAGTGGGTGCCGTCTATTCGGCATCAAGACGGTTGTCTTGTTTACCCTTTTCGCTGTGTAAAACATTAAAGGTTAAACATTGTGCAAGAACATTTATATCAAGACCAATCCTTGTTTTTAGAGACAAAGGGAAAAAAATTCTATTATGTTTCTTAAAAGTACGAAGTTCTCGATTCCAAACTTCAAACCCTTAGATTTAAGGGTTTCTACGGCCGTTTCTTATGTTGGAAATTTGCCTCCGTATGATTTTCTATTGGATTTCGATCCATTAGATTTGGCATTGGGGTCACTCGGGCGTGGCCTCCCTCCTCCACGGCGTCCACATTGATCCATTCCAGTACGTCCTTTACCAATGGGGCTATTATCCCCTTGCTTCGACTCAATCGTAGCGCTAGTCTCCATCCACCTCAGCGCGGATACCTCTCTCGTTATGAGCACGTCCACTAGGCACACCTCCCTCTACTCTCGATGCAACCACCTTGACAAGCTCGGCTCCCCTCCAGCGGCTTCGATCCTGAACGTGTTTGTACTTACCTAATTAGTTCGCAGCCTATTCAAAAGTAGTAGTACTAGGACACTACGTGTGCCTTGCCGCATGCCTGACGTACCTACCTATGTTTGTCAGTTCAACCTGTGTAGGGGGGCTCGAGCCCCCTAGCTATGGTGGCAGATTCGTTCCGTCACTATTTTAGTCCTAAATAGTAGAAGACATTATAGTAAGGTAAACATTATAAATTAGCAGCGAAATGACTAATTATGTGATTTATTATGATTTTTAAGATTTAGCCGAAATAAATAAAAAGAAAAAGGATAAAACCGTCATCAAAACCGCTTATAACCAAGCCAGCAGGGAGGTGATATACATGGTTTAAAAGGTTGAAGGAGGTGTTTTATCCAGTTTTGCGGTTCAAGGAGGAAAAAGGGAGTTTCGAGAAAGTTGAGAGACGAAATATTGGCTTTTTCAAAAGAAAAAAAGGCGTCCTTGTAACCAGGGAGCTGCACGGTCCGACGCCGCCCGCAGCGGCATTCGCAGCAGATGCGCGGGCTTTTCGCGATGGAAATCGCGGGCCGCGAGGCCCGCGACGCGACGTACGCGGCGACTGCGGGAAACGGCTACGATCATGGGCTCCCTTGAGAACAGCGAGACCTTGCAAGGCTGGGCTATAAAGGTAGACAAACGTACTCATGGGCCAGTTGGTTTCCCTTTTGATCCAGTGCACAATCGGTGGCCCACAGACGATGTCTAGCAGCAGCTATCTTGACGTGTCCCCTAAAAAAACAGAATTTCTAATCATCTCTGGACGTCTGTATTGACTTTGGGGCAAAAGATGTTCATTTTGCTCACTAGTGAGGCTCCTGTTCTTGATTCTAGATGAGGAAAGTCTTTACACTTTAGTGATGGGAAACATTTGGGTGGGTGGCGATAATGAGAGCACCAAACGCACATCAGTTCCCTCCACTGAGGCAGGAATTTATGCTTTTGGCCCTACACTCTCAACTGGCGCGGACAAAGACAGCACTACGGGCTACAACACGGGACGGGGCTTCATTTGAGTCGATCTGGCTTCTTCCGGAAGTAGATTTCAAAATTCACGTGTACAAAATGATAGAAAACAAATATTGCAGCAGTGTGACACAACAGTACAACAGTGTGGCTCTGTTTCAGATCTTCGTTCATCCCTGCTTCTTAACAAATAAAGGATCCACATCGTCCACGTACATTTACACTGCATCATCTAGCTAGCTAACGTTTTTGTGGTTTGACCTTTCAGCTAGTACTGTGTCGGTAGGACATGAAATTTACACAGGAGGCAAGGCTTTTTTGCCCTTTTTTCCCTGTTCGTCAACAGTTAGTAGACTGCATCTAAACAAGTCGGCAGCGCGGATGATTGATGATGCGCAGGCATGGGTGCGGTGTTGCCGTGTTGGTTGCCTGTTGGCTAGCAGCCAGCCGCTGAATCTTTCAGATACGCTACGCCGCGTTGGCGCGTTGGCATTGCCTGGCGTTGGCATCGCCTGGCCCCGGCGGGTGCGCAACCACTCCCGGTAAAAAAGACATGTCAGCTTTACCGTTTGAAAACCCCCGCAGCGGAGTACGCAAAAACAGACGCAATCACCGTCTGGACGCCAGATATGGCGCATGTAGCTGCCCGTGGCGTACCTCCGGTACCGAGCAGTTGCGGGGCCATGCGTGTGGCAGAGCATGCGCGCCGGAATGGGAGAGGAGAGAGGCTCAACATGCAACGGTGGGACTCATGATTTCAATAAATTAAAAATATTATATCTCACTAACGAAAACTCCAAATTAAATTTTGATTGCATGCCAATCAATTCGTTTGAATAAATCTTTTAAAACTAGATCTCATAAATATATTTAGATAAAGTGATAAGTGGATTCGGTTTTGGTAGTTGAAATGGAGTATGAGATATAGAGGTTAAACTGAGTATGGAAAGAAAACGCATATGGAGGAGAGAATGTTGATGGCCAGGACGTATGGAGTAGAGAAATGAAGGTTGATGAGTGCGGATAGTCTTAACCTCATCGGCCGGCTCACCCCTGATCTGAATGGGTGAATCCTGATCTGTGAATCCCATCCCATCCCCTGGGCGGATGCCTGATGGGGCGATCGATGCATGGGCCAGCCACCATCCAGCACCAAGTTGCATGGACCATGGAGTAGATAGATAGATACGGGTACAGTTGCACACATGACATGATCACTCGGCGCTTGTGCTGCACTGTGCTGTCGCCGCATGCAACTCCAAATTCACGGCACCGCGTTCGACCGCAATGACCGACGCCGACCGGTGGTAGTGGCCTGATCGATCCTCAACGAGGGGACCCCGGGCTCTGCGGCGTGCGTACGGCGCGTCGTGCATGGAGATTGTATAGTACTACTCATCTGTGCGGCAGGTGATGACGGCCGGCGTGGTGTAAGCTCGAGCGGACCATGCGCTTAGCTAGCTAGCGTGTGGTGCCCACCCTACGTACGTACCTGCCCGACCGACCAATCACGCGCGAGATTAAAGTAAAGTCTACCGGTGGCACACCTGTCGAGTACTCGCCTCGCCGAGTATATACAAGTGAGTTTGGCAGCCGTATTTGCGTCGTCGATCATCGTCGCTGTGCTGTGCTGTGTATAAAAGGAATCAGCCGAGCCCGCGCAGGCGCAGGAGCAAGCGAGCCTCCCGGCCCGCCGCTCGAAGAAAAGCTCTCCATCATGCATGGACCACGCTGCCTCATCGATTTATACTACAAGAGTAGCTAGGGAGTAGGGAGAGGTAGAGGAACTCATCGAAAACCATCATCTTTCACAGCTTGCGCGCATCCAGTATGTGTTTTTGTATTCGTAGAAATCCGGGTCATTAGCTGCGCGCGATCCATCAATCAAGGACTAGCTATATGTTGCTTGGTTAGGTACATTGGGCATTTACCTTTAGAGACGATGTAAAAACTTAGTTATATGTTCTTCCGAACATCGGTACTACTACATTGATGTAAATGCCTCCAAAAAAAGCACGTCTTATATTATAAGGCATAAATAAAAATGTGGTTACACTTTATATACAGGGACGAGGGAGCAAACTAGAACTTGATTAGTGCATTACTATTGCTCTAGAATTTGGTCACATGCATGTTTCCATATGACTATAAGGCAACCCCATCCCCCCCCCCCCCCCACCCCCCACACACACCCACACCCACACCCACACCCACACACCAAGAATTGTTCCTAGGTCCACTATTAATCATGATTGTTATTATTAGCTAAAATAATCTACTCCGCATGTTCTTAAATTATAGGTCATTTTAGTTTTTTAGATACATAAATTTTGATATATATCTAGACGTATCGTATATCTAGATGCATGCATAGCAAAAGCCAAGAATATGAAAAAACCAAAATGACATGTAATTTGGTACAGAGGGAGTATCTAGTTCATAGATGAAATTGACCACACAATACGAGCTTTATAGACTAAAATACACTTTGATAGTTCACAGATGAAGCTGAGCAAATACTACAGAGTTTAAGGACTCCATTGCCACCAGTTTGAGGACTGAATGGTCATAAGTTAAGGGAAGAAAGTCAAGATTAGTTGATAGTTGAGGGACCGAAATGACTATTCCACCATTTCAAAATACAAGTTGTATATTGAATTTTGAAATAGTCAAACGATGTCGACAAACAAGTACTGAAATTATATGCAAAAGATACATCAATACATTGGCCCTTTTCATATTGTTTAGTATGATGTTATTAAGTAATTTGATGTCATAGGCACACTTTTCTGTTTGTTGTTAAGTTTAGGAACAGATTTATTTCAGTGACAAAGGGAGCATATCTGATCGAATCTGTGTTTCAGCCTGCAAGCCTGGATCTGTGTTTTTTTGTCTCTATCCAATCTCTGCACGTTATCTCATAAAAAAAATCTATAATGAAGGAGTGGTTGTGTTCGTCCTACCTTAAAAGGAACACGATCTTCATAAGATCGATCAATCTCGATCGGCAGCTGTCATGGGCTGCGTGATGCTACAAGAAGCTTATAATAGGAAACATTAGTACCAGTAGCACTTTATAATTATCCTAATCTACGAAATTTTAAATCCACAATGGGCCAATGGCAATGGCAAGTTCCGCTGACTGATGACCTAAAGAAGTACTAAAACCATATAAATAAATTAAAACAACGCCGCCGGATTAAACTAGTGGTTTATAAGCGAGGCCCGACCAATCCCCGGTCGACACCTAGCCTTCCCCTCCTGGCTTTTGGCCGTGTTCTTTTCCTCGAAGCACCGGCCGGCCAGGCTTATCTTCTAGTACTCCAGCGTTTCGTACAGTATGGCACAGTCATCCAAACATGTGTAGGGTACAGACTGCAGCAGCATCGTCGTACAGTATGGCAGTGTCCTTTTGTGCGCTCCGTATATGCAGGCATGTGAATTCAGTGTCCTTTTGTGCGCTCCATATATACTATATGCAGGCATGTGAATATGTGATGCTCTCGATTGCCATTAGGAACAAACCAAATCAGGAAAGGCTAGAGGAAGGAGACGGGTGCTGGCTTGCCTATTAAAGGCTACTACTAGCTACCTGCTCGACAAGCACAACTGTGCTCTTGGGAAACTCTGGAGCGTGTGACTCCGGTCGAGACCACTCGAGACGTCGAGCTACCAACTAACGCGGCATAGGGCGAACACAGTATATTATTATTTATTACCAATCTATCATACTGTACTCTTGATTACTGTAGCTCATAATTGGGAAAAACTGTCGTTGGTGTGTGTGAACTCAGTTTTAGAATGCGCCGTTCATCAAGCGTTGTTTGGTATCATCAGGCTAGTCTCAATACGATGTTTCATCTCCCAATTTTCAAAAACATAAAATTGTAAATGAAATGAGTATCTCTCTCAATGTATTGTTTCATTGAACGGTTTCACTAGCTATTTTTAGCTGCATGGGTCTCACCGTCTCTCTTCCCCCACGGTTTCATCTCTATTTTTAGCCCATAAAACAATTCAGTTGTCTCAATGCGAGTTTCACGTAGTTTCCAAGTGGTTGAAAATTGCGCTCACTCGTTTCATCGGGATGAAACGTTTTTCTTCTCTCCTCTCCTAATGTCATACAAAGATTCTCTTTTACGATGTGACGTCATATTTAATGTGCATGACACCCCATGAAATATCCATATTGAGACTAGCCATAATTTAGGCCTCGTTGGTCGGATTGACATTAATCCACGTATGTTAAATAGGTAGAAGTGGAAGTTGAACTAAATTTTACCTCTATCCATATCAACACATGTGGATTCAAATCAATCCAAAAAGGAACAAAAACATCCAAACAAAAGGCTTAATGTGCTGTCAAAAAAAAAAAAGCTTAGTGTGTGTTTGATAGGGTCTGAATTTTTCAAGAAATGTTCGATCTAGTTTTTTCTTCGAAACGATTGTCTCTACTCAATCGAATTGTTTTATGGAACCATTTGGCCAGTTTGTTGGATTCTTTAAACAAGAACTAGAATTAGGAGAAACCAGATCTTCGGTTGATTCTCTAGACTACTAGGAAAAGGAAGAACTGGTTCAAAGTTATTATCCCTTGAAACGTTTCTCTCTTTATAACGTTTGGTAACGATTCTATTGAGAATGTATAATGTTTTTGGTTGCCAAACACATCTTCAATATTATTGTATCACACACAAAACTTTAGGGTTTTGGATTTAAAACACATTTCTTGAACACTCACATAGGATACCTGAGCTATATAGCTCATAGGAATACATTTTATCATTTTGCTTATGTGGAGAAGAGAAAAAACTAGATCTGATTCCCATGCTACTTAAAGGGGTTACGCGAGCTAGACCAGCTTGCCGGGCCCGTGCCCAAGTCCCATTTTAGTATAGCTTGAACACCATGCAGGGGCGGCTAAACTTCATGCATCTGCAATGGGGGCGTCGACTACTCGTGTGGACTAGTGGAGCAAGCCATATGTGGCAATGACTCGGTGTGGTTTGATGCCTCGTTGTGGTACAAGTGTCGCAACGGTTGCACATGAGCAAGAGGGGGCATATGCCCCATGCCGCACAAGCATATGCACGGGTGACTGGAGAACAAAGCTATGTTGACAACGACCGGATAAATGAGGGCAACTATGGTTAGTGCACGAGAAAGACAACATTTAAGATGGCCGGAGCAAGCAAAGGTGATGGTGGCTCAAAGTGCCACGTCGAACGCCGTGGCCGCATGAATAGACGCGAGGCCAAGGGTATGTGACGGCGTGGATGGAGGTGAGAATGGGTAACGACGCTCGATAAAGGTAACATTGTAGGGATGCAAGATAGTGTGAGGAAGAGGGACATAGGACCCATAATAGTAAACTATGAGCTATAGTTGAGTTCCCTTCCGGTGCAGCTCATCACTTATACCTACAAGATCTCGTGGCCCATCGCTGATATATATGAGGTCTCATGGGTCCTTCCATGTCTTGTGATCTTAGACTGCTAGAGGGGGGTGAATAGCATAAAAAAATTCTTCTATATATAATTTACTAAAAACAAATGGTTAGCACAAAAGGTGAGCCTAATAGACAATGCAAGCAATAGCTCTATTTCACTTCCACTACTATACAAGAGCTCTATTTTCCTTGAGGAGCATTTTGGTCTTTTGGCTTATGCGTTGGTCTCCGTGTCAGGTTTTAAAATATCAAGTATTGAGACATATGGAGTATGCAGCAAAAGCTATGTAGTACAAATTTTGTGACAAGAGTATGAGATAATAACTAATACATATAGTAGTAATTAAGCACTCTTTTGCACAATATAATTTGTAATCAATTTATGAATGAAAGGAGTATATATCTCGTTTCTGTGGCGATTATTGTATAGTTGATCGAGAAGAAGATATAATCGTTAAAATAACGCTGGATGATGATATTAAATGTATAAATTTGATTCTTTTCACCTCAATTTCACTACATATCTTTTACTAAGCTGACTTGAGAATTGTAAATTTGCATGGCGCAACTACTGGTGGCGTTATGGCATCCGATCCAGGGCACATGTAATAGTACGGATTACACACTAGCACATGCGTGAGGAGATCTACACAAAGACTACAAGAGAATTACCACATCCCTGCAGCGCGCCCTTGATCCACCGATCATACCGATAAAAATTTATATGTGGTGTTCAACTAAACATCGTCGTCATCCACGGGTGTACTGCTGGCTGCTCCACTTGGCACGGACCGAAGATAATGTTGGACATTTGTACGAGCCGTGTCAGGCAGGCCTGGCTGGGTCAATGTCCACAGCTAGCTAGCCAGCTTTAACCTCTCGTCACGCGGCCAGAAAAGGGAAAACCCATCTGACGCGTGCGTTCCTTTAAAAGGTCACCACCATGACCCTGCTGCTAGTGCCCGACCTTGACCTACTCCTGGGAGTAAAAAGCAGCGGCGCAGGACAGGAGCAACAAGTGTGCTTCATGCGGACCCTGGAGCCTGGCCTCCACGTTCCACGTTATGTACACAACTTGGCCGGGACCAGCGCTCGATCTACACTTGTACTGAGCTGAACGTGACGTGATTGTTGATGGCCAAAAAACCAATGGGAAAACACCAGAACCTCCGGCGAGTGAACGAGCTAGATTTCGCTTGCGCTGCGTGGACGGGCGCCCGTGCTCGCCCCGTGTCGCGCCGAGGGGGCCACTGGCTGGCCCCGGCTCGCTCTGGACCGCACGGCGCGGCGCAGCTTTAATGCGGCGCCGGCGCCCGCGGGGCTTATCGCTTCGAGGAGAGGAGGAGCCGGAGAGTTACCCACAGCCGCCAGCGCAAACCGACGCATATGCCCGATTTTAGAAAAAAGCCGAAAATTGCACGCCTGGCCGATGGCCGCCCCTCGATCTGGCACAGCGCAGCGGCGCCGTACGCACCCGATCGATCCAAACCCTAGACAAGTTGCAATCAGCCAGCAGGCACGGAACGTCCCGGCCGGCGTTGCGCTCGCGCGCGCCTATATAGCCGGCACCGGCCCGCTCGTTTTTCTCACCATCCATCCACCGTAGTACCTCGCCCGTAGCTGCATGCGGCCGTGCGGTGATCGCGGCGGCCGGCGGTGCTGTCTTGCCGGCCACACGTACGCGCTGGCTGGCTATCGTCGATCGCCGGCAGGAGGGCGCTCGGCGCGGCGGCGGGCGGTGACAGAAGAGAGTGAGCACACGGCCGGGCGGAACGGCACCGGCGGATGTGCCGTCGCGGCCGCGTGCTCACTGCTCTATCTGTCATCCACTCCCCTTCCCTGTCTCCGCCTCGCCAGCCCCCTTTTGCCGATCGATCGATCGAAGCCGCAGCTTGCCGTCGTGATCACCGCGCGCGCACCGGTGCCGGCGCGCGGCGCTGACACGAACGCCAATAGCTAGTGCACCGCTCCACCCGCCCACACCTTCTTGCTTGCCCGTGTCATTGTATGCCGCGCGCGGAAAGGATCGCCGCTACGTGGCCGCGTTGGTGCCCGGCGCGCGGTCGACCGCACAAATTTCCATTTCTGGGCGGTTCGTACGTACGGCCTGGATGCTGGATCTGAGCTTTTGGGCGCGCGCGTGTACCTCCCCATCCCCAGCACACGGATTCCCTCCCTTTCGCTTGGTACGGACAAGCCGCTGCCCGCTGCAGCGCTGCTAGCTAGCCCTGCTGCAGTTCATCATTTCCAAGGGAAGGGGGATCGAACCATTACCTGCGCCTGCTCTGCCAGCTTCTCGGGAAGGTAAATTCGTCAATGTTCATCGTTCTGATGAAGGTATGTGTGGGTGCTGTTGACCAGATCCGTTCCGCTTTCCTCAAAATTTTGAGTTGAAATGTTACTATATTTCTCTTCCAATTCCCCTTTTAATTTACAGTACCCCATCAAATTAATCTCCAGATTCTGGATTTCGCCATGGCAGAGAGGACGCTAGCGAGAAGAACGATCGACTCTCCGTCTCAGATCTGCTTATCATCATCATCATCACATATTGTTCTCCTTTCTATCTCCTTGTCAGGTCAGTGGTGCTCCCGATCCATTATTCAGAGATTTAACAGGAGATGGACGATAGATAGCGCTCTGCAGTCTGCAGATCCTGTTCATATTGTCCGTTCTGTGTGCTAGGTATAGCTTGTCGGCAGCAGCCATTATATTGGTGGCACATTTGTGCTCCAGACTCCAGGGAACGGCCAGTAGGGTCCCTGTCGAGACACTGTTCCATTCCATTCGTGACGTCCTCTCGGACTTATCTCTTCATCAATGAGAGAGGTTCCCTACTCGTCTCTTCAGAGTTTTCCCCCCCTTATTAGTGAACTTTCTTGTGAAGTCTTTGATAACAAGCTGTGTCTGCGTAGAACGTATATATAGCTTTTTTAGGGATGTATAACAAACTTTCTTGTGAGTTTTTTTATTAGCTTAGGGATGTTTTTCTTTGATTCTATATTCTTATTCTTATAACAAGTTGTAAGTCATTTATATAGTTTTTTAAAATATACAGCTTAATTAGACACATTGTATATCACATAAAAATTTAAAGAACTTACAATTTGGATATGGAACGTAGCATATTAGTGCAATGAAATAGGTACACAACTACGCACATGATGCAGATTAGTAAATCCTTAAAAATGTTAGCAGGTAAACAGCTCGATTTTATGTACAATATAAATATATAATGAATATAGATATCATATAGAGACGAATTATTCCATTCCAGATCGAGTGCCATTGCTAGCTAGGTTCAGTAACCTTTAATTTGTTTTCTGTCGAAATTAACTACATTATATACCGGTTCAGTATATATGCATAGCACACATTATGACTTTGTTTTGGAATAAGGGCAGCATTTCTCAGAATTAATAGTTTTTTTTGACAACTTCTCAGAATTAATAGTTATTTTACAACCAAGAGTCAAGGATGCAAGCTAGTGCGTGACTGTGTGTCTACCCAATATAATCGCTTCATTATGGGTTACCGCGACTTAGTTCATTTTTTCTTTTTCTTTTTTTTTCTTGCTTTGGAATCTGGATTTGTTTCATTGTTTTGGTCAACCACATGATGACGCAAAAGATAGCAAATACTTGCATTCTATACTGTTGTCATGGTGATGAAAGAAATTAACTCGATTCCTTGCTACTGCATATATATTTTACCGATGAAACAACTTAGCCATGTTTGTTTTAGCTGCTTTGATGGTTGGATTATTGTAACAATCTTGCCCGTGGATTGCTACAATCTGGGACATGTTCCATATCTTGCAGACTGTAACAATATATATCTAGCTAGCTAGCTGCAATAATCCACTTGGAAAGTGGAGTTTGATCGATCTTATACATGAAAGCCAGTGGGTTTCAAAATTAAATTTGCTTTTGATCAAACATGCATGCATGCTTAGCACATGACTTCTACACACTACGATGAAGGATATTATCATTTTTCTTACGAATTTTTGGATACTACAAAGCATGCATGCATCTTGCTTGAACAGAAAACCTTAATTATATGTGATGTTTCCTCAATTAACTTGTAACGTTTATTAACATCTACTTCCTCTGTCCCAAATTATATGTTATTCTGGCTTTTTATGTCAAATATTTTATTTACTATTTACCTAATTGCACTATGTCTAGATATATAGTAAAAACTATGTATCTAAAAGAATTGAACGATCTATAAATTGGAGTTGTGGTAATAGCAACAATTTTAAGATTTATGTGTTGTTATACACATGACTTGCAGTCTTGCACTGATAGCATCGAAGTTAAAGGCATCAAATAATTTTACATAGAAAATGTGCTACATAGAAAGGGTGATTCCTCGGTAGTCTATATATATCCTGACTTTGTGTAGTGTAGTTTGTATGTGTTTAGTTTCCCTTAGATATTCTTAACTTCTTAAGTCTTGGATGGTACTTAAAACAGGTCCAATGTACCATGCATGTATTAGATAATATGCCAGATTTGATAGCATTATTAGGCAAAATGCATATTTGAACAAGCTGCTAGGGCACACAAATAAAATATTCTCATATAAACATGTGACCTCAGTTAGATCATGGATGTACATATTGATGTGTTTATGTATTTCCTTTGTTCCTAAATGTAAATTATTTTGATTTTTCTAGATACAATAGTTTTTAGTGTAAGCCAGAATAAGTTACAATTTAGAATGGACGAAATATATGAGATAAATTGATGAAATAGACGTATTCGATCATGTGCCTACTATTATGGAACTATGTATCCTAAATTCTCTCCCCTTCGCTATCTGATTCCGCACTAGTAATATAAACTCCCTTAGTATATAAGTCGAACATTGCAATCTTTGAGCAAACATTTTTAAAAAATTCTTATAGTTTCACAGTATATGAATTATATATTATGATAGTATTTAATATAATAAATCTAAAAATATAAATCTTGTGACATAAAATATTTTTTCTTTTTCAAATCAATGGTCAAAGATGCACACGTTTGACTTAGGACAAACCAAATGTGACAAATAGAAAAAAAAAAAAAAATGGAGGGAGTAGCTAGTATAACTTTAGTGCTATAATTGCCAATCAAATAAGGTTAATATTATATATTTTGATATATGTATTTCTTGGAGAAAGCACTTGAATTAGGCGTTGGGTTTTTTGTGTTCATTGTGATCCTTGTGTTCATGAGCCTTGCATCGTTTATTATGTAGTACCTCCGTGGCAAATTATAAGTTATTCTAACTTTCTTAGAGAGTCAAAACATCTCAGATTTGACTAAACTTATATAATAAAATAATACTATTTATGATACCAAATAAGTATAATTAGATTTTTCATTAGTCATATTTTCATTTTTGGAATCTAAAAAGACTAGAACGGGAGGCGCCGCGGCGGCCTCCCGGTATCCACGTTAGCAGAATTTTTTTACTGCGCCCGATAGCCATCCGACGATGGCCAATGCCTTTCGTACACCTGTACGGGCAGACTCTATGTTGTCGAATTCTTACTGGTCAGTGAAAAATATCTATGCCACTCCCTCATCCTCGTCTTTCTCTCTCTTCATTCTCTTCTCCCTGCCGTCATCCTCATCTCTCGCCCCTCCGTCCTTTCTCGCGGCAGCGGTGCGGCTCCGAGGCGAGGCCGCCCCTAGCGTCGCTCCCAGGGGAGGCCGGCCTCGAGTACGGCTGCCCCCGACGCAGTGGTGCTGTGGCACGGCGCCTAGGCGCGGCGGCGCCCCGTGGCCACAGACGCGGGCGAGCACGCCTACCTCTCTAGCTCCCTCCTCTCCCGGAGCTCTGGGTGCGGGTGCGAGGCGAGGGCACTCCCCGGCGCGGCACGGTGGCACGGCAGCCCCTAGCTCGGATTTCTTCTTTCCCTGTTGATTTTCTGGTGATTTTGGGCTGGATGCCCATGGATCTGGTGCTCCCCTGATGATTTTTTGAGATTTTGGGTCGGATATTCATGGATCTGGTTCGTTTCTTCTGATTTTTTGGTAATTTTGGGCTGGATGCCCACGGATCTAGTGCTCCCCTTGTGATTTTCTGGGGATTTTGGGTCGGATATTCATGGATCTGGTCCTTTTGCTGCGGATTTTCTTGATTCCGAATTTGACTGTCTGCATCACAGTTACCTCGACAAGGGAGGCCCTCGGTGTGGAGCGAGCGCGGCCCTGGTCCCCGGCATCGACCTGCGCGAGGGCAGGTCCCGGTGAAAGCAAGCCCAGGCGCGAGGGGCCAACGCGGCGGACAGACGCGCACCTCGGTGGCGCTGCGCGACGGCGCGGGGCGAGCGGGGCCCTCGACGGCGTTGCGGCCATCTCCAACGCTGGTGGCTCCGGTGCGGCGTCCCGGCCCCAGCGCGGGTGGCCCTGGGCACGAGACGACTGCGCGCAACGGGATGGCGCGGTGGGCCACTCGCGGCACGGCGTTGCGGGCCGAGCTCACCCCCATGGACGGCGGCGCGACGACGCTGGTGCAGCCCCCGTCGCAGCGTCACCAGCTTGCCTGATGCCTACGTAGGCGCTAAACGGTAGGCTGCCTCTCCTTCCTCTTCAAAAGCTAGCTGCTTGTTTGCTATTGCTCGGTCGATGGCTTTGCCCGATCCATTGATTGTGTGCCCAAATCCAGTCGAATGCGTGGTCGGATCTGTCCATCCCCTCGATACGTGAGAACCTCAGGTTCCATATTTTCTATTCCTTCTGGGATGAGCTCATCGGAGGTGCCTTTGTTTGTGCAGTGCGGCGAGTGAGAGCTCCGTGGTGACATCTTCGTTCAGCTTAGTCCCCAGGTTGTTCGATCTTCATGCGTTCAACACCAGCTAATTCCCAATGTGAGGCCAATCATCTGTACTCTTTAATTTCTATCAGTTGATACTTCTGTTTCGATGACCTCGCTTGTTTGGGATAGATATTATTGTACGAGAATGTTGTCAATGTGCTCAATCTGATTTTCCTAATCTGAATGGGTCATCGGCTTAGTGGTCTTCCATTAGTTCTGATTGGATGTACTGAAACTAGGATACTAAGACTTATATTTTGCTGGTGAAGTCATGGTTGGTTAGAGAGGGGACACCACATTAGTATGTTGATTTATCAGTATTTTTGAATTGTTAAACTTAATCTAACCCTTTGGTTCAGAAAATGCATCTACTTCAATTGGGTGATGATCCTTCATTTCTTCTTTAATCCTAACCCTTCTCTGAAGAGAATACGGTCCTGTAAAAAAGATGCCATGTCATTTGTAGATTGATAGTGATTAACAACTTGAGGTAAAGTTCAGATTTCATGTATACAGTTTTAGGTATCAGGGATTATGATGGTGCCCAGAAATTTGGCTATCACATAGAGATGAATTGGATCTGAGCTTTGCTGCAGAGATCAGCTGATGAGCAGGTCTACTTTTTCCATGATATAACTACCTGAAGGCCTTTGCTGAGAAGTGAGAACGCAAAAAACAAAGTGGTGCTACATCTTTTCATCCCACACTTGCTGATAAATAATTCTTATTGCCTTAGTTGTGTTGTACTGATATCATAATCTGTATACTACTAATGGTTTTGATGTGACATATAAAATGCAGGTGTGCAAGCATCGAGAGGGAAAAGATATCATAGGCATGAAACAAAGATCAAAGTTCTCCGACAGTCCATGAAACTAAGCTTAAGGTATTTTCTCTTGCCATCTCATTAGCCATCTCATTATTTTCCTCTCACCACCAAGAGGCACATAATTAGAATGTTTTATTTTCTATAAGTCATGTTCTTAGAAAATAGGCGTTGTGTGCAAATTCGCTCCTATAAGTCAACAGAGTCCAGGCTTAACAAATTTGCCGGTTTGTTTTAATGCTCTTTTAAGTCGAGGACGTTGGACCTGCAACCTAATTTGTTTTGCTGTAAATTTAACAAGATGCTATTTATATGCGCCTACGGCCTACCATGGTATTGGATTGTGATTATCAGATTTGTTACTAATATATTTGGATCCAAAATATGGTTTTAGGTGCTATGGAAAATAGTGGACAAAGCCTTCAGGTGTGGAGACAAATTGGCTCCAATCAAAGAGGATACAAGCATCTCAGCAAGCAGATCTCACCTGGATGCGGTTAGCTTGACCAGGCAATGTCAATGGATCCGTGTCCATTATCAGGATGCTTTGTCTCCATAAACAAGAACATTTGGTAAGCCTGCATGTAATGGAATGATGTTCTTCACTGATTTAGATTGTTGTAGATTTTTTTTTCACAAGGCTAAGAGGGGAAATTATGTTGGTTGCCTCTTCGGTTTGCTGACAAGATTGAGCAGTGTTCTTTTTTCCTGTATTCTTTGCTCTATGCTTCCAATTATATTTGGCTCGCTATAATGGATTCTTAGATATTAACATAGTACTGCATTTCGTATATAAAATCCTTTTATGTCCATTTGTATTTGAACTTATCTGCTTTTATGTATTTGCAAAATTAGTTGTGTTGCAACTCGGAATTGCCATTCGATACTGTTATACTGCATCATTGTAATGAATTTTAACAATACTTTTGATGCACCCACTTCTGCTTCCATGTGTACTGAATGTGGTAGGGTCATAGTTTGTAGGTCAAGGCAGTGGTTGGGCAATGGCTGTCCAATTAGTAACTAAAACTATGTGTTCAACAGTGCCGGGGCTTTTTGCAGGTACTTATTGGATCAGTGTTTTCGCTTCTGCTTTGTCCCCGCTGCACTAACATAGTCCAGCCTTGCTTTTGTAGTGGATAGAGGTGAGTGAATTGCAGCCTTGCAGGGTTTCAGACACAACCACGACATTTCAGAGACAACCACGACATTCGGCCGTATTTGTGACCATGGTAAATCGCTTTACTAAACTCACCTGTGCTGATAGCTTTTTGTTCTTATTGAGAAAAGATGTTAGCCATATAGATACATCATGACACAGCACTTACTGTAAAATGTAAAGTAATATTGGTTTCATCTTCACACAGCACTTCTTCATCGGCAACATTCAGTATACGAAGATGATGGCTGAGAGTCAAGATCGAAGCTGGCACCTTCGCTACCAATAGTAGACCATGGAACTCAAGCGATCGTGCTAGACATGATATAACCACCGCATGAGATTTATGTATTATCCATCCAGTGTGTCGTATGCTATACTTTGACATCCTAGCTTACTAACTGTGTTGACTATTGTACGTTCTCCGCTATGCTACACTGCACATTAATGTATTAGCTTACTATTAGTACCTGGTTATTCGTCCTGCTGTTTGTGGTGCCTCCCCGTGCGCAGAAAAACGAACTGCTATCTTTGTCTACAGATTCTGTATGCGTTTACTGTGACTTATCCTGTAATGTGTTCTGTGATGGCTGCAGATTACAACTATGGCCATCAAGCGCGCGCAAGGGCGCGCGCCAGTAACTAGTTAGTTATAATCTGTAAGGAAGAGCGCTGATGAGACGGGCATGGTCACGGTTGCGGCATGCGGCGACACTGTGTATGTCAAGTGATCATGGTTGGAGCAACTGCAGCGAGAGCTGAGGAGGATGTGCCTATATATTGATTCGAGGACATCCCTTGCTACCTGGAACCCCCCAAATGCACGGTTCTAGGGATGAAAGTGGTATGGATAATCCCCCGCTCCGATCCGCTCCGAATCCGAATTTTAAGGATATGGAGAAGTGCTTTTAGTATCCATGCGGATATGGATAATCCGAATCCGATTATATGCGGATGCTGTCGGGTACCTAGATTAGGGGGTCCTAAATCTAGGGGTTTAGAGGTAAGCAAACACCGCTTTACTTCCTCCTAATCCCAAAAGCCAGCTAAAAGAAGTTCCCAATTCTCCTCCACGCCACGTACTGGGCCGGCCCACGACCAGGCCCACGAAAGCACAAAACCCGCCAACTCGAGACACACCCGCTCACCCGCTCGAGGAAAAGTGACGGAAACCGCTCGAGCGAACGACCGCTCGAGACGGTGGCGGAAACCGCTCGAGCGAGCGACTGCTCGAACCCGCCTTCCATGATTGCTTTTCCTGGGCGCCCACATGGCTACAGGGCTCGAAACAGTGTTGCAGAACACCAACTCCGCCTAACCCCATGGCTACAGGGCTCGTGACAGTGGAAAGTACATGGGTCGCTTCCACTATTACGCTGCCCATATCCCGGATTCGAGGATGGCAGGCGCTACTGTGACACCACGCCGCACACTGTGCCGCGTACGGCACCCCCTCAAAACGCCATTGTCAACTCCCCGTACCGCCAAACCTGCTGCTCCGTCCCATCGCTCGGATCGTCGACCCCTCGAAGCAGTATCCAACCGCTCGAGGAATGATGGCGGATGTGACCGGCGTACGGGGCGCGCAGTGACCCGTCCATCCCACCTCGACGGCCACTCGCCGGGGTTCCCGGGCAGGCCATCGTCGCCCACGCCTCGATTACGCCAGCTCGCGTCAGGCAAGGACAGGGAGGACATCATTGCCCACGCTGCTACAGGCTCGAACCGGATAAAAGCATGAACCGCAGGCTCGAACCGGACCAAAGGCAGCATCCACAGCATCAACGACTCGACAGGGCGCCCGTACCTCGACGTCATGCCCACGATCGCCCTAACACAGTGTAGCTTTGAGCCTCCCCTTGGCCTATAAAAGGGGGCGCCATGGCATAGCATAGGACAGGGTTACAACACACACACATTGCCACACACTAAGTCTCATGACTACCTTGTACTCACCCCCGTGCAAGCACTTCGGTGCAGGATAATACAAGCCTTCCTCCCCCCGCTGGACGTAGGGCTTTCTTTTGCCCGAACCAGGATAAAAATCTTGTGTTCTTCTTGCATCACCATCCGGATTAGGGAGCACGCTTAGAAATTTACTTGTTGGTGTGATACCCCCCGGGGTACGAAACACCGACAGTTGGCGCGCCAGGTAGGGGTACTGCGTGTTTCACCCGATTTCCCGCCATTTTCCGGATGGCATCTCCCACTTCATCGCTTCCATTCGCCACGGTGATCTGGTTCGGGAGCTTGGAGTTCGTGTCGCTTGGTACGGGCTATAACATGGCTTTGCTCTCGATCGGAGAACCGAGCGGGGGACGCTCTTCACCCCCACGCGCTGGTGGAGCCGCGCGCCGTCCGCGCCACCACGGCTCGCCACCAAGGCGCCGGCACCACCGGCACCAGCTTCATCGCCTGCCCACACAGGGCCCCGAGCGCGCAGCATACGTGCCATCCCAGCCAGACGTCATAGCACACCCAGCTGGGGCGCCGAACGCACGACAAGGGGCGGCACGTAGGCAGGCGACTCTGGACGCAGACCCTGACTTCACGTTCACCATGCGTACGCCGAGAGAGCCCGGTGCGGCACCTCGAACGCGCGCACGGCCGACGTCGCCCAACTTCTTACCACACGGGCTCTATCGAGCTCGTCGCAGGCTCCCGTTCGGACTCACCAATGCCGCCACCACGTACGCTAACGAGATCCAGTCGGCAATGGGGCCGCAAGAGGAGAGCCCTGGCCCCCTCCTGCGTGCCGCCATGAATTTGGAGATCGTGTGGCCGGCGTCGGTGGACCGTGGGTTCGATAGGGCGCCCGGCTCGCAACGCAACACCACGATCGGAAATATGCGCCGCTGGAGTGAGGAGAAGAGCACGGGAAGGCCTTGGACACCATCCGGCGCCGACCTTGACTCCGATGACTCAGATTCAGGGTGCTATGACCCGGCTCGTGAGTGCTTTCGTCTTGAGGATGAAGTCCCGACGGACTCAGAGACCAGGGATGATGCCGCCGTGGCTGCGGCTGCCGCCAACCGGCCAGACGGAACGCCAGCAGCTGGAGCCTTGCAGGTGATTCAACCTCGCGAAGAGCCACTGCAAGAGCAGAACAACCAACGACCTGAAGATGACGCTCGAGCGGCTCAGTGGGCTCAGCTCCGGGAGATCGAGGCTAAGATGAATGCGGAACGCGCGAACCTGGAGCTGCTCAAGCGCGCCCTTGAGCAGAACCAGCCTCCTCCGCCTCGAGCTCCCGGCGCTCGAGGGAGGGCACGGGACGTTTTCAACCGCATCATCAATGACGGGCGGCCAGAAGCCCTGGTCGAGCCGGCCCGCTTCCCTCGAGCAAGCCAGAATGTTCTCGCGGCGGCCATGCTACTGCAGGACATGCCGGCGCCCTCAAACCCGCAAGCCTTGTGGATACGAGATGAGATCCAAGGGCTCCTCCAAGTCGCGGCTGCCCAGCAAGCCGAAAGCTCAGCCTCGAGGCAACGCGAGGCGGTCTCGGAGCAACCGGCCAACCCACCACGGAACGAGCGGGAGGGCTCTGTCCACCAAGGGGCACCCCCTCGAGGTGGTAGGGCCCCGTCCGTAATCGCATCCTCGACAACCGCGAGCCTCAAGATGCGCGTCACGACATCAACGACAACCGACGGCGCAAGGCTGCGGGCGCCGAGGACCGTGGCTACAACGCCCATCGAGGGGGGCGCTACGACAGCGACGAGGACCGGCAGGCTCCCGAGCCGCCAGGCCCTCGAGTCTTTAGTCGAGCTATCCGCAACACGCCGTTGCCTAATCCGTTTCGACCCCCCACGAGCCTGGTCAAATATAATGGGGAAACAAAGCCAGAGCTCTGGCTCGCCGACTTTCGGCTGGCCTGCCAGCTGGGAGGGTCTCGAGAGGATAAGGCCATCATACGCCAGCTCCCCCTGTTTCTCTCTGACACCGCTCGACGGTGGCTCGAGGAGCTTTCCCCCAATCAGATCTACGATTGGACCGATCTGGTCCAGATTTTCGAGGGGAACTTCAAAGGCACCTATATTCGACCCGGCAACTCGTGGGACCTCCGCAACTGCAAGCAGCACACTGGGGAGTCTCTTCGAGACTTTGCTCGACGCTTCTCCAAGCTGCGCACTGAGCTGCCGCACATCCCCGACCATGACGTCATCCTGGCATTCGTCTCGGGCACCACTTGCAAAGAGCTCGTGCGGGAGCTCGGGCGCAACCGCCCAAAGACGGTGGACGAGCTCATGGACGTTGTCGCCGACTACGCCGCCGGTGACGAGGCCTTGGGAGCATTCTTTGGCGGTGACGGAAGCAAGCCTAAGCCGCCCCCCAGCGACGGGGAGGGCTCGAGCAAGGGCCTGAAGAAGAATGGGAAGAAGAAGAAAGGCAATCAGCAAGGCAAGCGCGTGGTCGTCGAGGGCGAGGTCGCTGCGGCCGAGCGCAAGAAGCCTTGACCCCCTCCAGATGGGGGCGTTTTCAACAAGATGCTGAAAGAGCCATGCCCGTACCATAAAGAGCCGGCCAAGCATACCCTCGAGAACTGCCATATGCTTCGAGGTTACTTCAAGAGGCTTGGTATTGGTAAGAATGAAGACAAGAAGGATAAGGGAGGCGACGATCGGGCCAACGACAATGACGACAATGGGTTCCCACCCATTGCCAACTGCTACATAATCTATGGTGGCCCTACGACCCAGATGACGCGTCGAGAGCGGAAACAGGAGCGTAGGGAAGTCTTCTCGGTGAAGCCTGCCACGACTCAGTTCCTCGACTGGTCGGATGCTCCCATCACGTTCGACCGTGATGATCATCCGGACCACGTCACCAACCCGGGTGCGTACCCCTCGTCGTCGACCCGATCATCCTCGACGCCCGCTTCACCAAGGTCCACATGGATGGAGGCAGCAGCCTCAACATCATCCACATGGAAACACTCACGCTGCTCGGCATCACGAGGGCACAGCTCAAGCCGAGCGCTGGGGGCTTCCACGGCGTAGTCCCCGGCAAGAAGGCACTCACAATCGGCCGCATCGACCTCCCAGTCTACTTTGGCACGCGCTCGAACTTTCGTCGAGAGGTCCTCACCTTCGACGTACCTGGTTTCGAGGGGACCTACCACGCGATCCTAGGCCGTCCGTGCTACACCCAGTTCATGGCGATCCCCAACTACGCCTACCTCAAGCTCAAGATGCCGGGGCCGAAGGGGGTCATCACCGTCGACTCCACGTACGAGCACGCGTACTCATGTGACGTGGAGTGCGTCGAGTACGGCGAGTCCCTAACCGCATCCAAGGAGCTAGCCAAGACCCTCGACTGCCTAGCAGCCGAGGCCGCCGCCCCAGCACCGAAACGGCAGGCCAGCAATTTCAAGCCCACCGAGGACACCAAGAAGATCCCGCTCGATCCGAGCTCCTCGGGCGAGAAGACGCTGATCATCAGCGCCTCTCTCGACAGCGCATAGGAAGCCGTGCTCGTCGACTTTCTCCGCGCAAACGCTGATATGTTTGCGTGCAGTCCCTCGGACATGCCTGGCATACCGAGGGATGTCGCCGAGCACGCCTTGGAGATCTGTCCTGGTTCGAGACCTGTCAAGCAACGCTTGCGCCGCTTCGACGAGGAGAAGCGCAGGATCATCCGCGAGGAGGTCGAAAGGCTCGAGAAGGCCGGATTCATCAAGGAGGTACATCACCCCGAATGGTTAGCTAATCCTGTACTAGTGGAGAAAAAGAATGGGAAAATGAGGATGTGTGTAGATTACACTAGTTTAAATAAAGCATGTCCCAAAGTTCCATTTCCTTTACCTCGAATAGACCAAATAGTCGATTCCACTGCGGGTTGTGAAGTACTTTCCTTTCTCGACGCTTATTCTGGCTATCACCAAATCAAAATGAAGGAGTCCGACCAGCTCGCGACTTCATTCATCACTCCTGTGGGCATGTACTGTTATGTCACGATGCCTTTTGGCCTTCGAAACGCTGGGGCAACATATCAGCGCTGCATGCTTCACGTTTTTGGCAAACACATAGGGGAAACGGTCGAGGCATACGTCGACGACATCGTGGTCAAGACGCGAAAGGTAGAAAACCTTGTCGGGGACCTCGAATTAACGTTCGGGTGCCTCCGGGCCAAGAACATTAAATTAAACCCCGAGAAGTGTGTCTTTGGCGTGCCTCGAGGCATGTTGCTAGGATACATCGTCTCCCAGCGCGGGATCGAGGCCAACCCCGAGAAGGTCACAGCCATCATGCGAATGGGGCCGATTCGAGACCTGAAAGGCGTACAAAAAATCACAGGATGAATGGCCGCCCTTAGCTGATTCATTGCACGCTTGGGAGAAAAAGCCTTGCCTTTATATCGACTCCTCAAAAAATCCGAGCACTTTGCATGGACACCCGAGGCGGAGGAAGCCCTCTCGAGGCTGAAGAGCATGCTCACCTCCCCTCCCTGGCTCGTGCCACCTCGACCAGCTCGACCTGACAAACCAGCCGAGCCACTCCTCCTCTACATTGCCGCAACCACTCAGGTGGTCAGTGCGGTCATAGTGGTCGAGAGGCGGGAAGAGGGGCACGCGCTCCCCGTCCAGCGGCCGGTCTACTTTGTCAGTGAGGTGCTCTCGGATGCCAAGACTCGATACCCCCAAATCCAAAAGCTACTCTATGCAATCGTGCTCACACGTCGAAAACTCCAGCACTACTTCCTCAGCCACCCGGTGACCGTAGTGTCGTCATTCCCACTCGGGGAGATCATCCAGAACCGGGAAGTGGTGGGTCGAATCGCTAAGTGGTCGGTCGAGCTCATGGGCAAGACCATCACCTACGCTCCATGGAAAGCTATCAAATCCCAAGTGTTGGCTGATTTTGTCGCTGAATGGACTGACGTCCAACTCCCCCCAGCACAGATTCAAGCCGAGCTGTGGACCATGTATTTCGACGGGTCGCTCATGAAAACAGGAGCAGGCGCGGGCCTACTCTTCATTTCGCCCCTCGGAGTACACATGCGCTACGTAGTGCGAATCCACTTTGCGGCCTCCAATAACATGGCAGAGTATGAAGCGCTCGTAACCGGGTTGCGTATCGCTATCGAGCTCGGAGTTCGACGCCTCGATGCTCGAGGCGACTCACAGCTCATCATCGACCAGGTGATGAAAGCCTCGAGCTGCCACGACGAAAAGATGGAAGCATACTGTAACGAGGTGCGCAGGTTGGAAGCAAATTTTCATGGTCTCGAGCTCAACCATGTTCCAAGACGCTTCAATGAAGCTGCGGACGAGCTCGCCAAGATCGTGTCATCTCGAGCGCCGCTCCCCCCAGACGTCTTCTCGAAAGATCTACACGAGCCATCCGTAAAATGGGACTCGGGGGCTGGCGTCGAGCCTCCTCCCACGACCGCGCTCCCTTTGACGGGGGCTGAAGTCATGGAGATTGATGGGCCCCCGAGCCCACCCACGGATTGGCGTGCACCCTTCCTCGAATACCTCGTTCGAGGAGAATTGCCTGAGGACCGAACGGAAGCAAGACGCCTGGCTCGTCGAGCCAAAACGTATGTCCTTTACAGGGATGACAAAGAGCTCTACCGCCGTAGCCCGACTGGCATGCTCCAACGATGTATCTCGATCGAGGAGGGCAGGAAATTACTCAAGGACATGCACTCGGGGGCTTGTGGCCACCACGCTGCGCCGAGGACCCTTGTCGGAAACGCTTTCCGTCGAGGCTTTTATTGGCCCACAGCAACTGCTGACACCATCAAACTCGTCCGAGCGTGTGAAGGGTGTCAATTCTACGCCAAGCAAACTCACCTTCCAGCGCACACGCTCCAGATGATTCCTCTCACATGGCCATTTGCGGTCTGGGGGCTCGACTTGGTCGGACCCCTCAAGAAAACAACAGGAGGCTACACCCACTTGCTCGTTGCCATCGATAAGTTCACCAAGTGGATCGAGGCCAAGCCTATCACTAACATCTGCTCGGAGCGAGCGGTTGAGTTCTTTACTGACATCATTCACCGTTTTGGAGTACCTAACGTCATCATCACGGACAACGGCACCGAGTTCACGGGCAAAAAGTTCCTGGACTTCTGCGATCGACACCACATCCGTGTGAACTGGTCGGCAGTCGCCCATCCTCGAACCAATGGCCAAGTCGAACGCGCCAACGGCATGATCCTCCAAGGGCTGAAGCCAAGGATTTTCGACCGCCTCAACAAGCATGGCAAGAAATGGGCGGTCGAGCTCCCATCGGTCCTATGGAGCCTACGGACGACTGAAAGTCGAGCCACTGGGTTCACTCCGTTTTTCCTGGTTTATGGGTCGGAAGCCGTCCTCCCCATTGACCTCGAATACGGATCCCCTCGACTCAAGGCCTACAACGAGCAGACTAATGAAGAAAGACTAGCCAACGCCATTGACCAAGTCGAGGAGACTCGAGATATGGTGCTCCTACACTCTGCGCGCTATCAACAGAAGCTGCGTCAGTACCACGAGAAGCACATGCGCAGAAGGGACTTTGAGGTCGGCGACCTCGTACTCCGTCGACGCCAAGACAACAAGGGGCGCCACAAGCTCACTCCGCCTTGGGAGGGCCCATTCATCGTGGTCGAGGTGCTGAAGCCAGGAACCTACAAGCTAGCCGATGAGGATGGCTCGACCCTCACCAACACGTGGAACATCGAACAGCTACGTCGCTTTTTCCCTTAGGCCTCGATGCCTTGTACATCTTTTCGTATAAAGTGCCGCTAGTATGAATGAGTAAAGGCTTCACGAATTAGCTTCTTACATTTTTTCGTTCATATGCAAGGTGGGCTCGACTCTGTCTCCACAGAAGTCAAGCCCCCCTCGGGGGCTAGACCAAGGGGGGACCCCCCTGAAGTCCTCGAAAAAATACCCTTAGTTTTTTCAAAATAACGCTCGCCATGCTCCTTTTTCTTTCTGCCTCGAACGCGGTCTCGAAAAGCTAAAGAACAAGCGTCGCCTCGAACCCTCAGAGCTGGGACGGTCGAGCACAAAGTCTCCTACGCTTCCGAGCTACGGCGCCTTGACTCACCTCCCCTCGAGAGGGTTGGAACACGACGCCCACACTTAGCCAAAAAACGAGCAAATTCAGGCAAAGGATAAAAAGCATCAAGCATAATAAGAAACTAAAAAAGGTGCATAAATGTATCATCCAAAAGGCCGCATAGGCCACTGCACGATCAAGTGTTTTCTTACATGGGCCTTCTTGCCCAAATCTCGGCTCGCAGGCCGGCAACGATCAAGACCACTACACGCCAGGAGGAAGAACAAAGGGTTCGAAGCTCTCGGCCAGCCGCGCTCCAGGTTCCTCGGCATCCACCTTGAGCTGCTCAATCCTGGGATTCACGGCTCCCTCCTGCTCATCCTCAGTATAAGTGAAGCCGCTGGAGACGGCCTCCATCCCGGCTTGAGCATCCTCCCTCGAAAGAGCAAACCCAGAGTAGAGGATAGCAAGGCTCCGGCGCGCGGCGAAGACAAGGGCCTCCCGGACACGGTCCCGCAGGGAAGCGCCAAACTCGACGACCCGGCTGGCATAACCCCGACCGGCGTCCGGCCCCTCGACGTCCACCACGGGCGCAAAGCCCCAGTTGGCGCTGAGGGTGTCGATGGCGCCGGTGATGTGAGCCTTGGCCGAGATTTCACCATCGAGCATCTCGTGGCAGGACCTGGCATCCTCGCGTGCCGTCGCCAAGTCAGCTTGGAGGGCTGAAAAAGGATGTCAGAAAGTTGAGTGCTCGAACGGCAAACAAAACCAACGCACAGAAAGAATAAATGGGTGGCTCGAGCGCTTACCGGTGCAGCGGGTCGAGAGCTCCTGCTCACGCTCGAGCGCCTGCGAGAGCTCGGCCTGCTTCCCCTTGAGCTCGCGGCCGAGATCGCGCTTCTCTACCCGCATCTCCTCGAGAGCTTTGCCAGCACCTTGGATGGCGAGGTCTTTCTCCGTCACCATCTGACGGAGATTGGCCGCCTCAGCCTGGGAGTCGTCCGCCCGCTTCTTCTCCTCGACCTTCAGAGCGGTCTCTCGCATGACGGCCGTCTGCAGGTCCTTGATATACGTCTCGGCGGCGGCCTTCTCCCTCTCAAGCTGCTCGACGAGCTGGCACTTGGCTTTGAAGCCCGGGGACACCGTTTCCGCGGCTTCCTTGAGCTGAGCAGCGATCCCCTTCACCCGCTCGTTCTCTTGACGAGCCGTCTCTGCTTCCCGTGCGGTTTGAGCCAGCTCGTCCCTGGCCTTCTGGGCATCCTCCTTGGCGGCGGTTAGCGCGGCGTTGGCCTCTCGAAGAAGCCGGGCGGCTCGGTGCTGCTCCGCCTCGGCATTCTGGCCCAAACGCACAAACCGCCTGATCTCTTCCTCACTCTCCTGAAGAGCGTGGAGATGAACGGACTTGGCGTAGGACTGGCTTTGTGCCGACTGAACCACGAGAAGAAAAGTTAGAACATAGACCATAATGCTTTAGAAAAACACAAGGAAAATGGCCGGGCTCGAGAAAACTCACGGCAGATAGCCGGGGCATGTCCTCGGAAACGACAGACAGGGCAAGCCGCAGGGTGTTCTCGAGCCACCGCCGGCGCTCCTCGGACTCCGTATGAGTCCAGAGCTCGTTTTGATCATTCATCACAACCGCGGGAGCCTCGGGATCAAGCGGGTCATGGAGCACCAGCGGCGGCTTCTCCCACATTGGGTACGCCTCCCGCATGCTCTGGTCGACGGCGCTATGGATTCCCCGCACCGCCGCCGGATCAACGCCGGCCGCCACCATCCGCTCGGGCAACGTGGGCATGTCTCGGGGCCGGCTCGAGGATGCCGACGCCTCCTGGGCAAGCGCACACGCCTCGATCCGCCTTCTCTCCAAGGTGGCCGACTCGGTGGGCTCGGTGGGCCCAAAGCCAAGCGCCCGCATGTGGCTGTTGACCACCGCGGCCGCCTCGTGCTTCCTCAGCGCTTCCTCCCAGGTGTCAGCCTGGGACATGATGACGTGCTCCACCTCGCCCATCGCCGAGTTGGGCACGAGACGGGGTACCACGACCTCCCCCGGCTGCAGCGGCTGCGGCGGTGCTTGGTACACCACCATGGAGAGCTCCTTCGGCTGCTCCACCCCTTGCGTGGTGGCGCGCTGCTCCTCTTCTTGCGCGGCGATAGGGTGCTCCTCTGGCATCTCCTCTTGCGCCGCAACCCGGGCCTCCCCTTGCTCGACCGGGAGAGTTTGGGGCGCCTCGACCTGCTGCCCAGCGTGAGAGCCAACCTCCATATCGTGGGGAAGAGTGGACGCCTGGTCCGGCTGAGGCTCAGGCACTGGGCCCGACTCCTGCATCTCCACGTCGCCCACCGGCCGATCGGTGGCCGCGGAGCTCACTTCCTCCTTCCCCTTCTCCTTGCGCTCCTCCTCGAGCAGGCGCGGGCCCTTAGGCCACGACTTGGTCGAGGCGCCGGGGCCGGTCACGGAGCCCGGCTCGAGCTCGTCACCCGGGGTGATCGGGCCGATTCTCCGACCCCGCCCGCCCGGCGGACGGCGACCGCTTGCCCGGGCTCCGTCGTCCTCGGCCACCACCTCCCGGTGACCGGCCGCCGCTTCACCCTGCGCGGCGGACGATGGCTTCTCGAGCGGGGCGCCATCCGAGGCGGTGATGGTGGTGGCGGTCTTCTCCCCCGCCATCGCAGTCGCGGCCCCGGCACCTGCACGAGACGCAGCCGCCATCAGCTTCCCGCGCTCAATTGCTTCTCGGGCTTGCGCCAACCAGATTGGAGTAGAAGAAGGAAGCGTCACACCACTTGAGGCGGACGAGGTTCCGCTCGATCCTCCTGTGACCTTCTGCCGCTTCGAAGGCAGGATGGGGGGGGAGTGATGGCAGGACGCGCTTGGTCCTAAAATAAAGGGAAAAATGGAGGATGGTGATGATGGAAACTCACGAACAAGACAATAAACGTCAAGAAGAAGCAAGACTCAAAACTTACCTCACTGCCGCGCCCGCAGTGGAGCCACTCAAGCCGCCGAGGGGGTTGAGGGCCGGCCCCGAGTCGCTCGAGCCGCTCGGGGGCTTCCGAGCCATGACCGTGTCACTCGAGCCACTCGGGGGCTTTCGAGCGTCTGCGGCTCGGCTTGAGGTGCTTGGGGGCTTCGTGGCCTCAGCGGTTTCGCCCGCCCCAGCCGGCTCCTTGGCCGGGCTCCGCGTAGGATCCCTTGCGGGCTCCTGAGTCCGACGTGGCGGGGCCTGCTCGTCCCGGCGACCACCAGATGAAGCCCGGCGTTCGACAGGGCGCTCGCCGGGCTGAACTGAAGAAGATTTGCGCGCATCTGCAGCCCTGTGTTGCCGGGTGCACGCGCCCGATGTTGATGGTTGTCGGCGGGAGGTGGACTCCCGCCGCGATGGAGACGGCGCCCGAGCGTCGTGGCTGGAGTGGTGGGGCGACTCCTCCTGCTGGCTCGATCGAGCCGGTGATGGGTCCCCGCGCAGCTCGAGACGAGGAGGCGCCAGAGATATCTCCTGCACGCGAGATTGAGGAAGCGTCAGGGCTCGAGCGGCGACGGCGTCGTCGCTATCAGTCACCTCGTCGTCCTCCTCCTCGTCATCGGTCGACTCCAAGCTGGGACTCCAGTCGTTTGGGTCCGCCCTCAGACGCATCATCCGCTCCCGGCAGCGCCTGGCCTTGCGCTTCTCCTTTTTCTCCAGTGCGGCGGCCTTTCTTCCCTTCTCCTCTTTCTCGAGAGCGCCGCTTCGCGTGTTCTCGAGCGGATTTAAGGCGTCTTACCTCGCGGTCGGGCGCGTCTTCCTTCACCGGGGGCACCGAGTCCGCGTGGTCGATGATCTCCTGTGGGGACACACCTCGATAAGATGAACACAAACCGGAGAAAAAATAAAATCAACAATAAGAAAAGCCTCGAGAAGAACATACGTAGCCGAGCAGGTCGGCGTCCGGGCGCATGGGGAAGAGGTCAACTTGGTTCTCCCCAAAGCTCCTACCGCCATCGATCGCCTCGCGCACTCGCGCTATGACCGTGGCGGCCGGGAGGGGCTGGCTCGACATCCTGCTGGCCTCGAGGGCCAGGGGGTCGGCATCCTCCATCATCTGGTCCAGCCGCAGCTGGCGATCGGCAAGCGGGAGCACCCGGCGGAGGTGGAACCCGGCGACGACGTGGGAGAGGTTGAAGAAGATCTCGCCGGCCCTCCGACGGCGGAGCACTTCCATGGCCTTGGTTAGGGGGTCGAGACGGGGGTGGAGCCTGCTCGGGTTGCCGTAGCCCCAATTGTGATTGGGCTCGGTCAACACCTTGCCGGTGTACTTCGGGAAGTGGTTCCCCTCATTGCGGAGGTAGAACCATTCCGAGGTCCACCCGGCGTTGTTCGTAGTCCATGTGCCGGGCAGCCAGTTCTCCCGCCTCTTCAAACCAAGTGTGCAGGAACCTGCTACAATGTAGCGGCGGGCGTTCACCTTCTCCTTCTCCTCGTCGTCGTTGTCATCCCCACTCACCGCCAAGGTGAACAGCGTCGCCTTGAAAATGTGGACGAAGAAATCCCACTGCGGCGCCATCCCCAGATACCCCTCGCACGCACCGACAAAGCTGGCGGCGTGCGAGATGAAATTGGGGTTGAAGTGCTGGAGCTCGACCCCAAAATGGTGGGGGAGCGCCCGCATGAAGCGGCTCGGCCGCGCCCCAAGCCCCCGCCGGTGGAATCGGACAAAGCTCAGCACATAGCCCTCCGGCACGACGGGCTCGCGGTGGGTGGCCTCCGGCACCTGCCACTCCGGCGGCCCCTCCGGTGGATTGGGGAGGAGCAACCCCTCGTTGACAAGGCCCACCAGGTCCGCCTCGGTCACCGCAGACCGAGGCCATGGGAGCGCCGGGTACATCACCACCGGCACAGGAGCCTTGGCGGGCTCCTTGCCGGCGGCCTTGCTGCCCCCAGCGGCTTGGCTGGACCCCTGGTCACGGTTCCTCCCCATGACGATGGCGGCAGCGGTGGCGAAAACCCGAAGAAGTGGAGGCGGCGCGAGGCAAAGAGAGCGGCGGTGCAAGGCGGTGGTTCCGGCGACACGCACACTCAGACGCTCTCCTTTCTTCTCCTTAATCCCTCCGGCTGATGCGAGATGGGCACGGCGGCGGCGGCGGTGGCAGCGATGAGGGCGCTTAGGGCTGGATGCAAACGCAACTGGCGGCGGCAGAAGAGAAGGCGAGGAATGCAAAGGAAGGGAACCAGGAGCCCCCTCCTCCAAATTTATAAAGCCCGAGCCGAGCAGCGTCCAATACATCCAACGGCCCAGATCGCGCCATCCGACGGTCGCGCGACTCCGACGGACTCGACGAGAAACGGTAACCGCATTTAATTTCCCTGCCAAACTGCCGCCTACCTCCACTCACCAGGGGCGCGAGACGCGAGGCGGGACTGAACCGTCACCAGCCCATGATCATCATGACGCGCCGGTTTCCGCCTAAAAAGGCGCGCCACCAACGGACGGACTCCCCTCGACCAGCGCAGCGATGGGACGTCTTGTCTGGCGGTTCCTTACACGGTAAGATAACCAGGACTCCGGTCCCACCTATAAGACTCGAGGGAGCGGAGGCTGACCCACGAACGGGTTCGAACAGCCACCCTCGAGCACCCGAGTCACGGGTGCGTCTGGGAAAGAATCCTCGAAAGGTCCTACTCGAGAACGAGCTCTCGAATCCCAGAGACACATCCAAGGTAGGGTGCCAAGCTTTTAAGAGATCCTGTCGACGGGAGGTACTCGAGCCACCGTCCCCCTCGAACAGGGCCGGTCCTCTAAAAGCTATGCACCCAGCTCTAATGAGAGCGCCCCCGGGCCTCGATGCTGTCTCCCCTCGAAAGGAGATAGGTTCTCACTTGGATTTCCCGTTACCAGCTCACAGGGAGGCACGGTGCTCGCTCGACCGCGGGTAGCGCTGGACCTCCCGCCACTCGGATCCGATCCGAGAGATCTAGCGAGGAACGAGATCACGACTACAGCCCGGCGCTTCGAGGCTCGGGGGCTTGAGTCACGAGAACCGCACCTCTCGACAAGGGAAAAGAAGAAAGCACTCGGGGGCTCGAGGAATCGAGAGGAACCCCCACTACGAGCACTACAACTCCAGTTAACAATAACCCCGCTCGAAATGACTCATTCAAAGCCCCCAGAGGAATTCCCCATTCCCCTGGGGCCTCGGGGGCTACCCCCGCGGGGGACGCTCGCACGCCCCCCACGGAAAAAGGAGGAAACGACACCTCAAAACAAGATAAACACAACCCTAGATCTAGGTACTTCAAATCCACTTCATGATCCCTTGCCTGAAGTTCTTCACAATCAGGCAAGGGCTCGGGGGCTACTGTCGGGTACCTAGATTAGGGGGTCCTAAATCTAGGGGTTTAGAGATAAGCAAACACCGCTTTACTTCCTCCTAATCCCAAAAGCCAGCCTAAAAGAAGTTCCCATTCTCCTCCACGCCACGTACTGGGCCGGCCCACGACCAGGCCCACGAAAGCACAAAACCCGCCAACTCGAGACACACCCGCTCGCCCGCTCGAGGAAAAGTGACGGAAACCAATCGAGCGAACGACCGCTCGAGACGGTGGCGGAAACCGCTCGAGCGAGCGACTGCTCGAACCCGCCTTCCATGATTGCTTTTCCTAGGCGCCCACACGGCTACAGAGCTCGAAACAGTGTCGCAGTACACCAACTCCGCCTAACTCCATGGCTACAGGGCTCGTAACAGTGGAAGGTACGCTAGTCGCTTCCATCATCACGCTGCCCATATCCCGGATTCGAGGATGGCAGGCGCCACTGAGACACCATGCCGCACACTGTGCCGCGTACGGCACCCCCTCAAAACGCCATTGTCAACTCCCCGTACCACCAAACCTGCCGCTCCGTCCCATCGCTCGGATCGTCGACCCCACAAAGCAGTCTCCAGCCGCTCGAGGAATGATGGCGGATGTGACCGGTGTACGGGGCGCAGTGACCCGTCCATCCCACCTCGACGGCCACTCGACGGGGTTCCCGGGCGAGCTATCATCACCCACGCCTCGATTACGCCAGCCCGCGTCGAGGAAGGACAGGAGGACATCATTGCCCATACTGCTACAGGCTCGAACCGGATAAAAGCATGAACCGCAGGCTCGAACCGGACCAAAGGCAGCATCCACAGCATCAACGACTCGACGGGCGCCATATCCCGACGTCATGCCCACGATCGCCCTAACACATGGTGAGCTTTGAGCCTCCCCTTGGCCTATAAAAGGGGGCGCCATGGCATAGCATAGGACAGGGTTACAACACACACACACATTGCCACACACTAAGTCTCATGACTACCTTGTACTCACCCCCGTGCAAGCACTTCGGTGCAGGATAATACAAGCCTTCCTCCCCCCGCTGGACGTAGGGCTTTCTTTTGCCCGAACCAGGATAAAAATCTTGTGTTCTTCTTGCATCACCATCCGGATTAGGGAGCACGCTTAGAAATTTACTTGTTGGTGTGATACCCCCCGGGGTACGAAACACCGACAGATGCGGTGTAGGATATGGAATTGGCGAAATCCGACGGATATGGAATTGGCGAAATCCGACGGATATGGATTATCCGACAATTGGACGCGGATTATCCGACGCTTCTAATAGGATAACCGAATATTTTAAGGAGTCTAAGTGGCAAGAATACAAGTCGGCTTGCCCACGATATAAGCATCATTATATTATTATATCACACGGTAAAGATCGTCAACTATAAGTTGTGTACATTAAACACCAAAGCATAGTACTAGTACTCGAAAAAAGTGAAGGCAAATATTTGCCTAATTAAGAATTCTCATGAAAAAATGTTTCTCATCATAAAAAACAACACGTAAGCACATATATATTATCCGATTTAGAAAATTCCGCTTCCGCTCCGACACCGGTCCGAAACCGTAGCATTTCCGATATCCTAAAAATTCTGTATTCGCATCCGAATCCGCATGATATCCGCTCCGCTCCGAATCCGATCAAGAAAATAGGATTAGGATATGGAGAAGCTATTATCCGCTCTGATCCGATCTGTTTTCATCCCTACACGGTTCGCACCATGCTTTTGTGCTCAGCGAGACAGTGGCCTTGGTCTGTCTTAGCGAGGCGCGAACAATGTGTTAGAGTTGAAGTGGCAACATATATACATAGTACTGGACAATCGCTCTGTTCGTTTGCTCTTATCAGCGCTTACATCCACTCTCACAACAAATCAGCATCAGCCAGAATCAGCCAGCCAGAAACGACCAAACGAACATGGCGAATATCCTCAAGGACACTTCTGTGAGGATGCAATGTGACCCTGGACGTCGACCAACTTCAGCATGCAGTAAGCCCATGTTGCCGATTGCTTCAAATCTCGTGACCATGGAAAGTGTTGTCAAACTCAAGGACCTTGGGTCAGCTGAGTGTTTTCCAACACCTACTCAATTAAGTTGCAGATGTATAAATGGAAATAGTATAGGGTGCTTGACAGAGAGGAACACATTCATTCACTGTGTTGTCCAATGCAACAAACATCTACTTTTAGTATTGAAGTACAATAATAATCGTGTTTGTACAGACATCACCTCCAATCATAATGGTGATTTGGGAGTGGAAGAAGTGTTTGCTTGAGATGCCAAGTGATTCGCCGAAAAGTCTACTGAAGAACTATGACTTATCTTTGAGGAAAATGCAGCCACTGATGCTCAATTCTTGGTTAAAGAACTAGTATGCTCAATGTGGTGGTAGTGGTCCTTTTTTGTATGGGCATTGATCCTTCTATTACAGTTAATGAAATGCAAAACTCATGGTGAGTCAGTAATACCTAAAATGCATTTGATGGAGTAGGCAGAGCAGATTCATATCAAGATGACCAAATTATTGTTTCACAATGAGGAATGTGATAGTCAACCAAATCCTGTTTTGCCCCCTATCCTAGTTCTTATATATCTATTTCCAGTCTCCACTCTCCAAATTCTCTTGGACTAGACACCAAACTATTGCAATTATTGTGATTTGTTGGTCTATGATATCATTGTGACACTGGTGCCGTGGAAATTCTATACCACCGTTCGTTTTTTTCTATGGTTTGGTGGAACGTTTCAATGACAAGAAAAACTACTTAAAACACGTAAGACATGTGTTTTTTATGCTATGAATTCATGAATCAGAATAGTTCTTTTTTGGTGCGGTAATTCCCTCATGAAATGGTTAACAATGAATATGGTTAGAAATATAGATTAATTATTATAACACAAACTCTATTTGGCGATTGTACGCACAATGTTTTGAGAATGCAGTTGATTGACGCCATCAAAATTAGGAAGGGAGAGAGGCTGGATGGTGGCGGAGTGGCCGACGGCAAGGTCGTTGTTGGCGGTAGTGGGGCGAAGCGGTGGGTGTGGTTATGGTTTTGGGTTAGGGGGTTTGGGTTCTTAGAGGAGCTCCATTATCGATGGCTTTAGAAGGGAGATCGAGGGGGCCTTGGACGGTGGACAAAATGACAATGGTGGCAAGTTGAGGTGCGGAGACAAGGTACCGCTGAGTAGGTGATGGAAGACAACCGGTTGGAAAGAGAGCTCACGGCGAGGTCAATTGACCACACTTTCTCCTCTAATTAAGATTAGTGGAGGGCGGTGATGGCATGGTCGGGGTGGCGGTGGGTGGCAGCAGGGGTGCCACTGTCTAGGGCGATGGGCGAAGGGATTGACGACAGGGTGGTAGGTGAGAAAGGCGGGTATGGGGTAGGTATGCACGGTGAAGATGATTGTGCGAGGAAGACGACGGAGTCGCAGGCTCTCACAAAGCGCGACTCGCCACACATTAACGTCCTCCCAATTATAGATAATAATGGAGAGTGGAAAGTCAACTAGTAAATGTGCAAAGGCACCTTGATATGCAATTTGATTTGTTTAATTATATCTTGGGGTTCGAAAATAATATCTTAAAGTAAAAATAAACACGTTTTCTAAATCCTAGTTGTTTGGGTTTCTGGAAAAATCCAGACGATGTTTTGACCTGCCCGCGGTGATGTTCTCGCTCTGTGTTAGGCAATGTTCCACCAATGCTCTGGTCTTTTTTTTTTCTCCGCGTACGTTGCTCGATGTTCTGACTTGTGTCCAGCGTTGTTTTAGCACGTGTCCGACGATGTTCTAGCCCGTGTCCGGCGATGTTCCGACGATGGTGCAGTATGTCGCATGAGTTTTTTTTGAAAAACCCAGGCGACTGAGATATAGCAAGTCCCATAATGATGTTGACCGAAAAGTGTGGAGTATAATAAAGAATGAAAAATGCTATTTAGAGACAGCTGATATGCTCGTTTGCCTGCACAATCCCGTTGGGCTTGACCAGACCAGGCTGGGTTAGAGTGGAGTGTGGCTGTGAGAGGGATACTAAGAGCATCTCCAAGAGATGCTCTAAATCGTTTTGCAAAGCTAAATTTAGCTATTTCTGGGACAAAAAACTCTCCAACAGGCTATGCATGTGACTCTCCAAAATAGATAGCTCGTCATTCCTGGACTTCCACTATCCAAATATAGATTGCCTATGCCGCTCGCCAATCCTCCTCCGCACGCAAAGCGCCTCGTTCCAGCGCGTCCTCCGCACGCAAAGCGCCTCATTCCAGTGCGATGCCGCATGCGTTATAGTAGCCTCCACCATAGACCTTGCGCCATGTGGCAAGTTTAAATATAGAGTGTCTCAATTTGGATAGCCTGTTGGAGTAGTCTATATTTTTAAAGAGAGATTCATTTTACAAAATAGCACAATCACTAAATTTAGCTATTATTTTTGGCTAATTTGTTGGAGATGCTCTAAGGCCCTCCACAATGTATAGTTTGAGTGACTCCAAAAGAAGAGAGAGAGAATTCTGGAGTCGCTCTCCCCATTGCAGCAAGCAAATCCAACTTCGAGCGCTGCCAAAAAAAACTAAGAGCGGGGCAAGTAGTTGCGCCGGTGCCCAAACCATAAAATAGTATTTCTGGAGAGAGAAAAGAGAGCAGCACGGGAGACGTATGGTGGGGAAGAGAATGAAATAGTGAATATTTATTGCCTTGGTTGGTCCCATGAACTGAAATAGCACCGGTTCCTAAATATTTTCACACTGTGGCATTACTCGCTGGTTCTTGGTTTGCTGCACCTGAACCCACAATTTTTTCTGGCTTCACATTGTGGAGGGCCTAATGGGCCGAGCGGGATATGGTTTGAATGTGGGCCTCTGAAACATCTGAACTGAGATAGATTGTCCATTTTTTTGTTCCCATAGAAGTTGCCATTTCACCAAGTATTACCATCCACTCAAAAAAAAAAACCATATAAGTATTAGCAAACTTATATGTATGCATTCTGCTAAGAAAAACTTATATGTACTAGTGATTTGCGCGCGCCCATGCGCGCGAGCACTGGCCCGTGTAAATATTTAAACCAAATAGAAGGCTAATGAATAGAGAGGATCACATGTTTGAAACCTAAACACATAAGACATGTCCATAATACACAGGCATAACATCAGGCCGCGAGTCATGGCCGTAGTTCAACTGCGCCATGTTCATACACTACACATATATTACATGCCCATGTGCCATGTGTGCAAACTGGCATCACATATATTGCGACATTCGAACAAAAAGTTTCAATATTGCAAACCTAAAAGAGAAACTAATGATATAAGTCCAAGAAAGATCACACAAGGATTCAATGCCAGATTGCCCGGGCACCTGCCTGCTTGCTAGCAACTCAGCTCGTACTTGGATAGCAATGTTGCTCCATCGCTAGGGCCGGGATCTCCAGTAGATCGATTAATGGAAAACCTTGATGATTTCTCCACTGTGCACCCTGCATAATAAGGGAAGAAAAGAGAATCACATTAATGAAGCATCAGGCAGCAGGGATAAATGAGATGAAATGGAGTAGACAAAGAGCAACTAACCTAATGTGATGAGAAAAATTCAGAGATACAACTATCGTTTTTCTAAGGTGGCAAAGAAAGGACCTACTTTTTACTGGAGTGCTAGTACTGCCCAACCAAAGTGAGGCACTGACCAGGCCGAGGTGTCTCGTGGTACCCTCGAGAAAACATGCTTGATTCCCCACTCTAAAAACATTGCTAACACAATCATGTTGTGTGGTACTCCCTATCATAAGTTCATGACTTGGAGAGACTAAGACAAACTACAGTCATACAAATCATCTTGAAATCAAGAAATGAACTTTCTCGAGTTTACTGAATGAAGTAGCATCAAGACTGAAGATATTTCAAATTCTCACCTTCCCTTGATCCTTGCAGATGGGAAGGATCATGTTCGTACTGACAAACACTTCATTCCTTAATTCAGACTGAATTAAGGCTGCAGCGGCTCTAGATTCTGAGCTAAAGTTAAAAAAACAATTGAGTCAAATAAGCATGTTCAGTTGTGCATGAACATAGAAACTAAGCGATGAACACAGAACTAAAGTTTTGGCTGCTTTCCACAGTTTTGCACATAGTAGAAAGGACCAGTTTATGTTAGAAAACACCAAATCACTGACATGAAACTAAAATGTTATTCTCAATAATAAAGCATTGCACCGATTAGCTAACATTAATGTTTCTTTTTGGTCACGCCCTGGTCAAAATTAGGCTTATCTCCAGGAATGACAAAGAAGCTGAGGACAAAACAGGAAACATTCGACCAATTTTGCAGAATTACCGATCATGTGCTGCTGAGCTGCATTTGAGAAGTACCATGTGGAGAGCATCTTACCTATAGTGCAATATGAACAACTTGATGGTGTTGATCTGGAGAAAGGCCCCTAAATTTCTTAACGAGCTTCTTGTCCCAATCTGAAGGAGCACTGAAAAATGGACTATAAATTAGAACATTAAGTAGGCATCAATGCTTGCGTAAGGTATTCAAGAAACTGAATCCCATTTTTTATTGGAAGCCAGCACACATGCAAACGGAGAGAAAAGTTTTTTAAAGTACAAATGAAGAGAAAAGTAAAGGAATCATAAAAGCAAAGTAGTGAATCTCCTTTTTCTGAATCCTGTCATTGCCTCTTCCTTGACCACCTTGAATCACAGTACACAGAGTAAAGAAATATGGGCAGACAAAAGAAGGCTTAGAAACATTTGGGTCTTAATGATGAGTGGGAAAATGACAAGCAGGGTGAATTATCAAAGTCAAACTCTTCTGCTGGAACAAAAGCAAAAACTGTCAGAATAAATTGATGGGAATAGCTCTACATGCTGTTTGTAAGTATCATTTTTTACCTGTATCGAAGAACTGTGTCGAATCAGTTCAAAAATCAAGTAAAGCTTCATCCTCAAGGGGTGGCACATCTGAGTAGGGGTATGTCTCCATTGCCACAGGAAAGACAATGCTACTGCAAAGCAAATAGGAATGTTTGAACTTATAGAACCCATCCAGATTTAAGAATTAATCACACAGCAAAAACTCAGACTCAAAGCTATATAAAAACAGATGAATATATCATATATTTTGCCATGCTATATCAGGGACATTCAATTCAAGCATCTACGGTAGCTTACTGAACCAGGAAAAAACCATTGAAGCATTTTAAGGCAACATAGTCTTGCAACTTTGTACAGGAGCAGGAAAAAATTAGAAATACAAAATCAACCCAGCAGACTAATTAGGCAACTCATAGGTAATTACCGTCATCCACCATGAAAGTGACAATGTTCAGGTTATTACCTTATTGCAGCTCTGCAGACCGTAACGTAGAGATTCAGGTTGCGAGTTTGTCTGCACAGGGAACAGACGCAATAACATAAGGACCAAATCCACAATACAAAATCAAATAAAAAATAAGGAAATAAATTTTTAGATTCTGAGAATAAGAAGGTAGGAGGCAAGAGCAGGTATTCGTACTGCTGTTTTTATATTTGGCTAGCTGAAGGCAATATAATAAGATAAGAGTAATAAGAAATGTAATAGACCAAGGTACAGTACAGGTAATCATTCCTTATTCAAGATTAAGCTATCATTGATTGTAGTTTCATATTGCTTCAGTCGAGCTTACAAATAACTTCTAAAGATGTGGTACTTTACCTTTGAGCTAGAAACTTAATGTATAGAAAGCAAAATAAAAAATGGATCAGAGCAAAAGCTACAAGATTATATACAGAGGAAGCATACTTTGTAGTACCATTTGAATTCCCCTAGAACTCTCTGTGTACACCTTGAGCTAATTAAGTAAAAGTAGAAGCAATCAATCAAGAAGGACAACAAGCAGGTTCACTCTGATCTAGAATCTGTGTTTTTTTGGTAATCTCCACATTCTATCGTGAAGCCTCATCACAGTCTATTCTTAAGAATGCACAAGGCACAAAGCAGGTTCGAGGAATTAACCAAGATGCAGAAGACAATACTAACCAAGAGGCTCACCGCTCATGCTTCGTAATCAGTCATTTATAAAATTTCCATTATAGCCTTGTAGATCCATACCTTCGCTCAATAAAGAGGAAGAAAATCCATACAACATTAGCTCATAGTAGGATAGATGAAAATGAGGAACCATTTCACAGTTACGAAGCTCTTAGCCTTTATCAAAATTGAGTACAACATGAATTGGGAAGCACACAAAGAAAAAAGAATGGAATTACAAATGCAGATTTAGTGCACCCAGCCCCAGCCCAAGTCCTGCATGTACAAACCATATGGGATGCTTTCCCAACATGTGCTGACTCCGGTGCGTCTACAAACTCCAAGGTTCAGCAGTCCTCGTAGACGTATGGATTTATTAGCTGCAACGAATCAACAAATTCAGCATCAATCAAGATAGTGTAGTGGCAAAATGGAGGTCAAACAAGGATGACTGAATATTCAGTTCGATTGATTACTTGGCATACATCAAAACTTCCTAAATCAACCTTAGCTCCATCACGTAAGAAACAAAAGCACAGGCATCAGAACCGTGGTGGCCAGCGTCGTTGCTGCTCCTCGCCCCCGCCCCACCATGCCACCGCCATCCTCGGCCTCCGGCGACTTCCTATTTGGTGCTTTGCACAGATCCGTCGAGAGGAGGGACGGATCCGGCCATGGAAGCATCAAATCCACCACATCCGCTGATGCGCTTCTTCTGCAGGAAGAAAGACCGAGCAGCATCAATGGCGTCCTTGGCGCCGGCGTGGGAAGGGGAAGTGGATCGAGAGAGAGAGAGAGAGAGAGAGAGAGAGAGAGAGAGAGAGAGAGAGAGAGAGAGCACCTTAACCTGTGCAGCGCCGCCGCCGCGCCTAGGTGCGCGCTCGTCCGCACCGCCGCCGGGGCGCGCGGCCCCGAAAACCTGGCGGGCGCCGCCGCGCCCGGCCGCCGCACCGAGAGGGCGCGCCGCGCCGCCGCTCACCCGCGCGCAGGCCGCGCCCTCGCGCTCGACCGCGCGGGCTAGCGCGCACCGCTTCGCCCGCCGTGGCCGCCGTGAGCCGCGCGCCGCGCCCTCGAGCCCGCAACCCCTTGGCCGCGCCGCAGGGCGCCCGGCCGCGCGCCCCGCCGCATCGGGCCCGCCCGCCGTGGCCGCCGCTGCAAAGGGGGAGAGAGGAGGGAGAGGGAGGAGGCGGCTGTGGCTGGGAGAGGGAGGGGCAGGGTTAGGCTAGGGTTGGAGCTGACATATATATGATGCAGAGAAGGCGGCTGCACCGTTGGATCGAGAATCCGAGGGTCAAAAACAATCTGAACGACGTGGACATCCTCAGCGCACGAGCTGGCTACAAGTAGTTTTGTTCTTTAACTAGTGATTTGCGCGCGCCCATGCGCGCGAGTGATGGCCCCGGTTTTATGGAGCACTAAATGTATCAATGTGTTATAGAAAATGGATTTCATGTTAAACGACGGCCTCAGTTCTATCTAGGAATGGAATAGTATTGAAAAAGAGTGAAAATCAGGCCAGCAACATCAATATGCATTATCCACAGTTGCCAGATGTTCACATTTTTTTTAAGAAAGCCAGATTTTCACATTACATATATATCTTACACGACACAACAAGGACACAAACGACAAAATATGCATATCCACAGTTACATTCAGGAGCCTGTCATACTGTGAATCACAGGGGCCATAGTTTCCCATGATACATGATGTCAGCCATGAGTCTATCCCACAGGATCATTTGGCTAAATGATATGTGGCCGCAGAGTTGTTGTTGCTGCCGGGCAGGCTCGATGCACTAAGATGCACACAGGATATATACAGGCCCAATGACAAGGCTGACTGAACAAAGGAGTTCTCCATGCCTAATTGCCCATACACGGCTCAAGCCTGGTGACTCCACCGTGGAACTACCTCACGAGGTCCAATTTTCAGCGTGGAGAATATGGCACCAACAAAAGCAAAAAAGTCTCCTCTAGATGACAAAAGGCAGAGGGCCATCCAATAAAAAAGATCTGGAGCCACATGGCATAGCTTTAAATCATCAAGGCAAAATATCAAAACTTAGAACAAATCCAGCAGAAGTATAATTGAAAGCAGCAAAGGATTTACCTTATCTAGCAGTTCACAGTAGATGACACTACTATGCAAATATATGGTGTCCTCAAAATATACAATTAATACAATGCACAGCTGAGGGAAAACTAAACCTGATATCTAACATGAACTTAACCTAAGATCATAATGCATTATAGTTTAAGAATTATAATTCGCCCAATTCACCATGGGTTGGCTTTATTCAAAACGTAAAAAAAATGCAAAGCTCTACCAATTTCTGAGAAGGTAAAAGGTAAAAACAATACTACATGGTTTTTTTCCTTTGGAGGGCACTTGTGTATATATACCTAATGTCATCACAACCATAGTAATAAATCAAGTGAACGATAAAATTTGAGGCAATAAATTAACAACATTGGTGAAAACAAAATCAGTATGAATGAAACCTAGACGTCATTACCTCACACATAACAATGGACTGTGCCGTGATATATCTATATGGCTATCATCTTTTCTAAATAAGAACAGGACAGGTGAGTTCAGTGAAGATATTTACCATGCTGGCCCAGTGCAGCTGGTCAACGAATCTGGCCGGATCTCGTGGAGCGTCCCTGAAACTCTGCCAGGCTGCAATTCACTCACCTCTATCCACTGCAGAAGCAAGGTTGGACTACTATGTTAGTGCACTGGAGATAAAGTAGAAGCGAAAACATTCATCCCATAAGTAGCTGCAGAAAGCCGTGGCACTACTGAACCCTTAGTTTTAGTACTAATTGGACAGCCATTGCACGACCATTGTCTTGACCTACAAACTACGATCCTTCCACATTCGTACACATGGAAGCAGGTAAAACGGGTGCATCAAAAGTATTGTTAAAATTCACTATAATGATGCACATATGTATAACAGACCGAATGGCAATTCCGAGTTGCAACACAACTAATTTTCAAGTACATAAAGCAGGGAGTTCAAATACAAATGGACACAAAAGAACCGTATATGGTACGAAAGCAGTACTATGTTAATATCTAAGAATCCATTGTAACAAGCCAAATAAAGTTGGAAGCATAGAGCAGAGAATATAGGGAGAAAGAACACTGTTCAATCTAGTCAAGCAAACTGAAGAGCCAACCAGCATAATTTCCCCTCTTAGCCTTGGGAAAAAATTGCTGCAACAACTCTAAATCATTGAAGAACGTCATTCCATTACATGAAGACTTACCAAGTGTTCTTGTTTTTGGAGACCAACCGTAGACCTGATAGTAGTTACATACAAACCTGCCTAAGGTTCCTTTTTATCTATGCCGCAGATCAATACAATGTAAAATCAAACACATTTGTACTCGCACACAGAAATCACCAAATGACAAAGAGCACCGCCGTGCAATATGGCCAGAAAAATAACACCGAAAACCAGAGAAATTCTCGGCAAATCACGATGGAGGTGGAGCAAACGTAGGAACAGAACCCGAGGACATCATCCAGGTCAACCTTTGGACGGATCAGACTAACAGGGAGGCGGAAGGAGGGTACCCGCCAAGATCAGAAGATGGCAGAGCTCGCCAGAGCCGCCGCCTACTCCATCTTTGTGCTTCACAGCACTGTTGCCGTCATCGCCATGGCCCGGCCCTCACGCTGGATCTTGTAGGCGCTGCTTCTAGGAGATGGCTGGTCGACGCACACCTGAAGTGTCCCTGGCCGGAGCGCCGCCCCTGGCCCCGTTATGCCCGTCCTCGGGCCCGAGGGGACTCGCTCGGGCGGTGGTGGCGATGGCGATGGCGATGGCCTGAGCCGCCACCGTCGGGTTCTACCAAAAGAAATCAAAAGAAAAGAAAGAAAGAAGAAAAATAAAAATGTCGACATATCTCTATAGATAGATTTCATGAGGAGTAAGAATAAGCGTGGCAAGAAGACAGCTGAAGAACCATACCTAAGCAATCACGTATGGCACCAGCGCCGGCATCGATCGCCGTCCCAAGCTTCCGTAGCCCGACGCAGCTCTGCATCAGCCCCGCGCAGCCTTGCTCCAGATCTTGCCCCACCGGCGTCACAACAGATCCACCGTCATCCTCACCCCAAAGACCAGTACACAGCAGCACACAAAATAAAATCACACACAACCAGAGAAGCAAAATCTCGGTTCGCCACAGGAGGAGCGGGTACAAGGACGAGGCGGCGGGTGGCGGCCGTGGCGCGGAGTGTGCCGGCGCGGTTGGGACCTCGCCGTCTCCCCAGCAGCGCGGGTCGTCCGCCTCCACCGTCTCCGGCACCTCCCGACCGGGAGGCCTCCGCAAGCGCCGATCAATTGTCGTCCACAACACCGACAAAGGGGAGGGGAGGAAGCAAGGAAGAGGCACCCTAACCTGAATCTCAACGCGTCGGAGGCCTCACGTGCTAATGCGACGTGAGGACGGGTGGATCCGCCATGGAGGCAACGCGGATCCGCCTCGCATCTTCCGGCGTGCGTCTGCCGCCGCGCCGACTCCGGCCGAGCTGCAAACCGGCCTGCTCACCAATGCCAGCGCGGAAATGGGGTGGATGGTCCCTGCGCCATCTCCACACAAACCAACGAGCGGATGACAATGAAAAGCGCAGGCGTGGAAATCCCCTCCACCCGGCCCCACGCGCACAGCCCGCCGCGGCACGCGACGCCGCCAACGCTTGTGCTGTAAAGCACGAAACAAGAAACGACCCTGACTAACGGGACCCAGGCTGAACCAAGCAGCCCACCCGTCATGACACCGAGCCAAAGACGACCTGCAGACGCGATAGTGGCTGCCAAAGCCCGTTTCCCAGTGCGAGGCTGCAGCTGGGGCCGGCGTAGGCCAACCAACCATCGGTCGACAACACCCTGGCTCGTCCAATGGACACATGACAACGACGTACCCGCCAGACGTGCTGACCATGCCATAACCGAACTCCTGTTTACATGCGAAGGTCAACGAGCAGACCACCATGGATGCAGATCACAACGGCTGAAAATTTTTTTGCTACCGTGGATAGGCTAG